>PVIC010001289.1:0-45256 GCA_004025085.1 Thryonomys swinderianus
TGTGTGTGTGTGTGTGTGTATGTGTGTGTGTGTGTGGTTCACATATTTCTGTTGAGTAGCACTGGTCTAGAAATTTAAATACTAGTCTTGATACATACATTATTTTATTTCTACATAAATTTGAAAACATCATTACAATATAGGACAATGAATCTAGGTCACTTGGTTAGCATGTGTGAAGCCCTGGAATCTATCCCCAGCATTGCAAAAATAAAGAGGAGGAGGAGGAGGAAGAGAAGAGAGATTAAGGACAATATGTATGTTGGACAGCTGCACTATATGTGTAAAGTAAATGAAGAGTTGAGTCTACTGCAGTAGTTCTCAGCATTAGTTCCCACTATAGAAAATATTGTGAGTGTAATTTTTTTAAGGTACATCATCTTTCATGCTACTCATCTCCTTCTCTACCCACCCCACGTGTCCATTGGCAGCATTTTCTGTGTACCTTAGGCAGACCGTATGAGCCAAATATAACTTGCTACTTAATCATACAAGTTTAACCATGTTATTACTTTTGCCACGACGTTCACATTTTGCACTTTCCTTTTAAATATAGTACTTAAAATATGATCTGTCTTTATTGAAGTAATTTAAAACATCAGTAAGAACCGGTGAAGCCATTCATTATGTCTTAGTTTAAGATCTGCCATATATTTTATTTTGCTATCAACAAATACCTTTAAATGTCTGTGTATGGACTGAAAAATCATTGTGCAATCTCCATTGTGACAGCCAGAAGTTAGATGGATTGCTTTGCACTCTGCTGTTTTGAAGAAATAAACAGGCGGGTGACCTGGATAATCAAGGCAGCTCTGTTTAGGCCACAGTTCTTTTATCCAGAGATCCTAAGTAGCCAGAAAGAAGATCTGGCCCAGGATTATAAGAAAATGCAGTAGGATGCTGATTTCATGTCCTGAAATGATCAAATTCTTTTTCAGTACAAGAATCAAAGGAAATCAAAGAATTAGTCATGGAGCCCTACTCCAATTAACTTATTCAAAGGAATTGAATTTTAATAATCTCTTGTGAAATAGTACACTTGGTAGTATTTGATGGGTAAAGTAGAACACTGGCAAAAATCCAAAGTGTAAGCAGAAATACATGCCTAATATTTAATCCTTTAAAAAATAGTGGGGCTCTCACAGGATGAAATATGAATCTTAATCAACAGTAACACAGGAGATTGACTTAGTCACTGTCTCTTACACTCTCAGGGTATTAACACTACATTTCAGGATCAATTTCTCAGTGATAGTAATAACATCCACTCTTGAAAGGTCACTGTCTCAAAAGACTTGTACTGAAGGGTACCTTTTTTACTGTCCAGGTAGAACAGGTAATAACAAGTGTAGCTACTACAGCACAGCTGAGAATCATAATTGTCTGATGGTTCTCATTTTGTGTATTTTCCTTAGCAGTTCAGGTCGTCATTTTTGTGACTTGAGTTTACTTCTAACTCCATGATAGACAAATGTGTGAGAGTGGAGTTATCCTGATCTAAATTATTCACAAATTCATGTTTCCGATTTTTGTGTCATCATTGTAGAAGGAGCCCTGTTCAGACTGCCTGGCTAGGACTTAGGAGTGTGATATGAGTTACACTCATTTAATCTTGTGTGTAAGAGACTAGTCGTATTTGCTCCACTATTCTTCAGAGAAATTTTGACAGTTAATGATAATATTTTTTTTGAGACAGTGTCTTGCTTTGTAGTTCAGGCTGGCCCTGAGCTCACTCTGTATACAGCTCAGGCAACCCTTGAACTCAGCAATTGTCCTGTCTCTGCGTCCCGAGTGCTGGGATTACAGGCGTGAGCCACCACATCAGGCACAGTGGTATGTGGTATTGATTGATGGTGGGTGTGAGTCACCACGCCCAGCATTGTATGTGGTTACCGGGATCGAACTCAGGACCTTGCGCTTGCGAGGCAGGCACCAGAACCACTGAGCTAAATCTCCAGCCCAATTAATGATTATTTTTATTAGATGACCTTAGGGTTGTCTTCACCTTTATTTGAAATCCAATGAAATGTTATAAGAGAAAACATATGGACCATAAAGAGGGCTCTAATTTTGGCAGGGCCACTCATTCACATTAAGGATTTCTTTTTGAGACCTAATTTGTCTATCCCTTTCTCTTTCTATCCATTCACCCAATCAAAAAAATTTAGCTGGTTGTGGTAGCATAAAGCTATAATCCTGGCACTCAGAATTTGGAAACTGAGGCAGGAGGATCTCCTTGAGTCTGAGGCTAGCTTGGGCTATGTGGTGAGATCCTGCTCAAAACATTTCTTTATTACAGTAAAAGACAAATTGCCATTAATCCTCTCAAGATACTGTCCTTCGCCTTGCACTCATCCCAGCACTCTTGGGACTTTCTGAAGCAATCCTGGAAGGCATTTTTCAGGAGTGTCCTTATGAGGTGTGATTTTGTAAAAGATGGTGAATGCGGCTGCTGAGCGCATCCAGTGGAAAAGTGGGCTTCTACACCATGGTGTTTATTCACTGGACTTGATAGTTGTGTGATTTCTGGTTCTTCCCCAAAGACCAAATGACCTTGAAAATTCAACATTTTTAATTTATTTGGGACTTTGGGGAAACCACAACTGAATAAAGATACTTACAAATATAATTATGAGTGAAAATATTAGATGGCCCTTATGTCAAACCTAATACATTATCTAGAAGATGGTTAGTGCCGAGTAAGTAAATATTAGTTTAGTCCCCAACACATCTGCCCTATACCTGACAGGGAAAATATAAAATTCAAAGCAAGTCACTTCAATTACTTCTTACTGAAACACTTAAATGCAATGTTATTACCAAATATATTTGATTCTAGACCTTTACTGCTTGTCTGATCTCCCTCAATATAATAATAGAATTTTTCATAATAGCCCCAAACTAGCAACAGACTAAAGTTTTCCGGAAGAAACAAATACGTAGGGGCATAAAGTAGACTAGTAGTGGGGCTGTGGGGAGAAGCCATAGCTGTGACTGGCAGTGGATATGCGATTGCATTTGGAGGTAATAAGAATGCTCTAAGAAGTTTGCAGTTCTTTGAATAGCCTAAAACCCATTGACTTGTATGTGACTACAGCTTAATAAAACTTCTGTAAGTAAAGAGAACTTTATAAGTGTAATATGCTTAAAATAATGATTATCCTAGGGATTGCTGGTGCATAGCCTTTGCGGATAACTAAAGTAGCTCGCAACGACAATCTAATTGATCCAAAATCAACTGAAGGAATCTGTAATTACACAAAATCTTCAGTTAAGTGAGAGGAGAAAATAGCTGGTACAGAATCAGGCTCGTTGAGTTATGGGTATAATTTTGTTGTTTTAGGTCCTAAACCTGGTGCAGTCCTACGTGACCCTGCGGGTCCCACTGTATGTTTCCTACGTGTTCCATTCTCCGGTTGGGGTAGGAGGCTGGCAGCATTTCGATCTGAAATCAGAGCTTCGCCTGACTTTTGTGTACGACACTGCCATCTTGTGGAAGGATGGGATTGGCAGCCCGCCAGAAGCTGAACTGCAAGGTGAGCTGAAAAGATGTTTCTTACCTGTTTAAATTACTCAAGAGCACTTTTCTTCTTACATCCAGAGCTAAATTACATTTCCCGGAAAAGTTTTAGTTTTCTTTAAGCCTATAAAACTACAATTGTTCCGGAAAACTCAGGCCCAGTTCCACCCACATGTTCAGATCGCTACACTTTTGACCACTTCATTCGTCATGTTTCTCGATTTATAGCATCAAGTATGTAGACTAAAACTTTAAAATAAGAACAGCCTATTGTAATAAGTCTGCGTTTCACAATTCATATTGCCTCCCTAGACATCTGTTCTTCTTAGAAAAAAAAAAAAGAAACTTCTGCCACTTGTTATTCAGATTTCTTCTAATATTATCACTTGCCTGCAATGCTTAAAGATGAAGCAGATCTGGATTAATTTGGAGAAAGGGCCTGTACGTTAGCAATCTGTAGCCACCTGCCTCCACCCTTACGTGCTGTCCGTTCGCAGGTTCTCTCTATCCAACGAGCATGCGCATCGGTGAAGAGGGCCGCCTGGCCGTGAACTTTAAGACAGAAGCTCAGTTCCATGGCCTGTTTGTACTGTCACATCCTGGTGAGCCCCCTTGTCCGCTAATAGGCACTCATGACACAACGCACGTCCAGTGTTTCCATTCCCACACATGTTTCAACTTGCCTCCTGGTTACTCCGAAGCCCTTCGTGTTAAATGATTTTTATGTGTGCAGTGATCACCATGAGGGCTGCGTCATCATTTACCTGCACCTCATCACCCAAAAATTACTGCTAGGTGGGCTTGTAGAGAAAATCCACAATCCTTGGGGACACGCAAAGAGAAACCCTCTCAAGTTCCCACAGAGAGAACTTAGTAATAACAATTCCTTTCTCTGTTTTGCTTCTATTGTACCAAAAAGAAAGAATGTCAATGAATGTTAATTTAGCAAACACTTCTTTGTTCACAGCTCTTTTCTAGGTTCCACGAAAAACCTTTGTAATAGACTCAGAAGTGGCCCTTGACTTTCATACTGAGTTTCAGTCTTATTAAGTAACGGTGTTTGATTGGACAGGCTGGGTAGTTTTACTCACTGTGAGGCACTTTTTCAGAATATTTTTTTAAGAAGTAGTCAGTAAAGTCCTATGTGGTTTTTTTGTTTTATATGATACATTTCATTAATTTTTTTGTTTGACCATCTTACTAAACTGATCTGCACTTGCACTGGAGTGCCAGCTGTTAGGTTAAAAAGGTTCATTTGCCATCTCCATATCCTTCCTTTTTCTGGGCATGAGCTCTAAGAAAGGAGAAAAGAGAGCTGAATAAAGAAGAGAAAAAGAGTCCATTGTATTTTTATGAGATTGAGCTACAAGAAATACAAACCCAAAAGGAATCATTTTACTTTATTGTAAGTGACAATTCTGGAAAAAAGGAGGATTTCCTGCTCTTTATAGTCCTTTCTGCGTGTCCACCTTTCTAACAAACTCAATCTTTGTTAAACTTCAATTGCAGGAAATCTAATTAAAATTAGATTCCATTTATAAATTACATTGGCCCAGCTGTGCAGATGCTAATCGACTATTTTAAGTTCAGTTCATAGCTCTGATGCACAATAAATGCATTCACTTCTCCTGCTGACTCCCTGGAAGGTGGCCCTGAGCCAGTCAAGCATTTCTGTCCTGTTACCCTTGGAAAGAATTGCAGAACAAGAAAAGAAACTCAAGTACAGTGATCCTGGGAGAGTCCCATACAACTCTCAGCCCAATTTCTTCATCTGCCAAGGGAGAATGTTTATCCCAACCTTGTTAACTTCACAGATGTGTAAGAGTAAAAGCAAAAGACATGTGATGAGATACTGTGAAAATCCCAAATGGTTATGCATTCTTTCAGTTTAACCACCATGCTAGCATGATTATTGCCACTTTTCTAGCATCCTTCACAAGCTCCATGATCATGTCAGCTGATCACCCAGGCCTGACATTTTCCCTCCGCCTCATAAGGAGTGAACCGACCTATAACCAGCCTATACAGCAATGGAGTTTTGTCTCTGACTTTGCAGTAAGTGACAAGACTTACACAGTTTGCTGTTTCTGCTGCCTTCTGATTCCACCTCAAATTTTCAAGTGCAAATGATAAATGTCTTCTCTCCTCCTCCAAGGTACGTGACTACTCAGGAACTTACACTGTAAAGCTGGTGCCGTGCACCACGCCTTCCAATCAGGAATACCGCCTGCCAGTCACCTGCAACCCTAGAGAGCCTGTCACCTTTGACCTTGACATTCGATTCCAACAGGTGTGTCTTGTAGAGCTATTATCTATTACTTGTGGGACCCCCACTTTGTTAAAGTCATGGTTTACTTTGACCAGTGAGTCTTTTTTTTTTTTTTTTTCTGCACATGAAGGACTTCAGTTCCTGCATGCTGAGCAGGAAAGGAAGTCAGACAGACAGCAAAGGAAAGTGGAAAGAATTGTCTTTTGTCTGTGATGATTCAGGAGACAAAGCCCATAGTTTAAGTTCATGCCAGGCTTGTTTTTCTCCTATCTGATTCCATCATGTTGCTTCCTGCTGTCTGTTGCTTTAGGGATGTGACAGTTTTCCCCCGAGTTCTCTTGGACTTCTTTATCTTGTTCATAATCTTCAGAGATAGTGTAAATCACATAGCTGGAACCACCTTTAATTATGTATTAAAAGAAGCACGGCTCCTTTTTCTAAGAATATACACTAAATGTTAGTTTCCACTGACCATATTTACAAGTCCTTAGTATGCTGTAGAAACTAGTAGAAATGAACTCAAGCAATGCTCTTTAGTCCCATTCAGAAAAAGAGTACTTAAACCCATCAGTTTTGCCTTCTTAAGGTCACACTGACCTTAAAGTTCCCTTGTTTGGTTTGGTCAGACATGAAACTTACAGTGCAGTGTGTTTAGTAATCTCTGTGTCACTGTGCAGAGAACATGTGGATCTGTGAACAGTTGTACACCGTCAGAACCATCAACCATGTATAAATGGGTTTTACCCTTGGTTTTAGGTCAGTGATCCAGTGGCAGCTGAGTTTAGCTTGAACACCCAGATGTACCTACTCTCCAAGAAGAGTCTCTGGTTGTCTGATGGATCAATGGGATTCGGGCAAGAGAGTGATGTCGCTTTTGCAGAAGGTATCACTTTAAGAATGAGTGAACTGATCATTGTATCCTGTGCATTCATGGTATTCTGATTTTTTGTAGTTGTATATGAGGAAAAATTATAGCCTCTTCTGTGGTTTGCTACTTTTTTTTTTTTTTTTTGGAGACAGGGTCTGGCTTTGTAGTTCAGGCTGGCCTTGAGCTCACTATGTAGCCCAGGCAAGCCGCTGTGAACTCAGCAATCCTCCTGTCTCTGCCTCCCAAGTGCTGGGATTACAGGTGTGAGCCACCATGCCCAGAGCTGTGGTATGTGGTATTGATTGCTGGTGGGCGTGAGTCACCATGCCCAGCATTCTATGTGGTTACCGGGATTGAACTCAGGACCTTGCTCTTGCGAGGCAGGCGCTGGAAACACTGAGCTAAATCTTCGGCCCTGTTTGCTACTTTTAAATTGAGTGAAGAGTCACTGAAATTGGGTATGTGTCACTAGATGTGTTTTGATTTTGTTCTTTTCATTGTTATTCTGGGGAAGTTAGCCTCTATCTCTTTTATCCAAGGGATTCTCGGAACCCATCTGAGACTTTTTCTCTTGAGTTTTTTTTTTGTTTGCTTTTCAATTTTCATAGACTAAAATACTGCAGCTACATGAGATTATAAAGGCCTCATAGACAAAGAGCATGCCCATTTTTCACTTGGTGTATACTCAGCACCTAGTACCTCGATATTTTACCTATCACATCCAGGGTGATCAGAAACAGCAGTGAAATACCTATTCCAGTGATAGGGGTCTTTATTAAAACCCTCTTTCAAAAGTAAACAAAACAATTAAGGTTTTTTGTTTTTTGGTTTGGGGAGATTTTTTGAGACACAGTCTGGCTATGTAGTCCAGGCTGGCCTCGAACTTGCTGTTACTTCCTCCTACCTCAGCCTCCCAAGTGTTGAAATTACTGGCATATGCCACCACACCTGGTTGCTAGTTAAGCTTTTTATTGATATTTTCTTTTTAAGTTTCATTTATATTATGTTAGTATACAGCTCACCAACCAATTAACTAATGTATACTGGGCTAAGGGATACTATGATTGTCAAAGTGTAGGCTCAATTTTAGGATTATTCCCGCTAGTATCTGAGCATATGAGGCTCCATAATTCTCAGTCTTGTGGCCAGTCTGCAGACTGACTTTATCTATGGCCTGAAGGGTGGAGCACTTCCTGCCCTTAACATGAAAACACTTTCCACATTGGATGTCAGATCAGAAAGCAAAGCAAAAAATGTTTGTCCTCATTGCCAATACTGTTCACAACAACACGCTGAGATGCTCCATCATGTAACAGAACATTTGCACCTCTGTTTCAGGGGATATAATTTATGGTCGGGTCATGGTAGACCCTGTCCAGAACCTAGGGGACTCTTTCTACTGTAGCATCGAGAAGGTGTTCCTTTGTACAGGAGCTGATGGCTACGTTCCCAAGTATAACCCAACAAATGCAGAGTACGGCTGCCTTGCTGATTCTCCTTCCCTCTTATACAGATTTAAAATTGTGGTGAGTGTTTTGACCTGCATATATTTTTCATGATTAACCTTTTTTTTTCTAATGGCTTAAAACTGAATCATTTTTTAAATTAAAGCATCACAGAGTAAAATGTTATGATAATTTTTACTTGCATAAAACTAATAGCAAAACATTCTGCCCTTGCAAAAGTTCCCATTATCTATAACAATCATTGTTTTCCTTATTGCTTAAAGGATAAAGCTCAGCCAGAGACACAAGCCACCAGTTTTGGAAATGTCCTGTTCAATGCTAAACTAGCGGTGGATGACCCTGAAGCCGTTCTCCTAGTGAATCAACCTGGATCTGATGGATTCAAAGTGGACTCAACACCGCTCTTTCAGGTAGGCCCCAAACAAGCTCTTACAATAATTGTGGAGCAACATTCAACTTCCTTGACACTTCGTCTTAGATGCCTCATATGTAAGTGGAGTAATAGTCATATTGCATATGGAAAATGGGCACATTTAGTAAGATCATGCATTCCATAAATTTTAATTCTCATTTTTGTTAATATGCTAATATTATTTTAAGATCATGTATAATGAAGGCTCTCCAGAACATAAATAGGGTAGCTGAGTAATTTGCTTTTCTTATTCAAAACCTCTTTCTTGAGGAATTTCCATGACCATCTTTCAGTGTGACTTCTACAAATTGCTGAGTTCAAAAAAGCAATTGTAAACAGCATACAAAATCTTCACTCCCTAAGATTTCAAAAACCCAAGTAGAAAATTCCACACCAGAAATGGGCAGTGGAGAGGTATGCAGAATATTCTACTGAGCAGAAAACATCAATGCATTTAGATGTGTATGTAGGTTATGAAGCCTTTAGGGAGCAAGTGCACCTTCTAGGAATATTTACTGCAATCATACAAATAGGATTTCACACAGGCAGGAAAAATGTGTTGTTCATACTCACCCTAAGGAAAGGACCTTAAGAAAGCAGACTTATTATTTTATATCTTCTCAAATAAGAAGTATAAATGTGGGGTTTTTTTTTCACTTTTACTATTAGTTTTTAAATGTCTGACCTCTCTAAATCCTGAAGGCTTCAGAGTCATCAGAAAAGCTGCCCTTTTCTCAAGCCCTAGAAAAATCTTACAAACTTGCCATCCTCCACAATCTTACATGTGAATAAGCAAAAACTCATAGGGAACATGAATCCTGAGGTTCAGAAGGTTGGAACTATAAGGTTGCCTCTGTCACTAGCTGACTGATTGGGGCACGGAACTACTGTGTGTTCTTAACCACCCATCTCTAAATGAACAGTCTAGACTGTGTCATAGCAAAAGTCTCAAAGCAGTCACATTTTGTGACCGTGGGTACCAATGCTCACCAAGATACACTCCCTTAAGGATTATACGAGATGTATCACAAGGTACGCTACATGAAGCCTCTGATGTAGTAACACTGAAAAGTAATTAATTCTACAGACTACATTATCTGTGTCATTACTTTCTCTTGCACATAGTCCTGAATTAGGTTAGCATAGAACCTAATTTGCTAACATGTGAGATTGTGTTTTCTAGGTTGCTCTGGGCCGGGAATGGTACATACACACAATTTACACGGTAAGATCAAAAGGCAACACCAATCGAGGCATTGGCAAGAGAAGCGTGGAGTACCAGAATCACATGCTGGTGCAGCACGGGAAGCCCCAGGAGACCAGAGAGAGCAGGAAGAAGAGGGAGGTCAGCAGCGCACCCCCGCTGGCACGGGAGATCGGGGCCGAGAACAGCCGAGGGACAAACATCCAGCACATCGCCCTGGACCGCGCCGGCAGGAGGCAGGCCCCTCGAGGCAGAGTTCCACCAGACGGAGTCCTGCCCCGGGAGCTCAGCAGCCCCGGCTCTGAGCTCAGCCTGGTCACTGTCGTGGGAGGCACCGCGGTGGGGTTGCTCACCGTCTGCCTCGCCGTCCTCGCAGCGATGATGTGCAAGAGCAAGAAGCACACCAGTGGGAAGGACACCCCGAAGGGTTCAGGCAGCAGCAAGCCCATGATGGCCTCACAGAGCCAGGCTGACAGCTCGGAAGTGTGATGACCCCAGGTCAGATTCAGCCTTCTTCCCAAGTGCCTCAGAAAAGACTAAAACAGAGTCCCGAATGCTTCCGATAGACAGCAAAACATTGGGGACTTCAGTGATGAAGCTGCTCAGAGAAACTAATATACTTCTAATTTGAATTCTGTCTCCTCTCTATGCATCAAAGGGCAAATTCAGACCACAGCATTCCTCTTCCCTATGGAGCATCAACAGTGTACTCACAAGTGCACAGACAGAGTGGGGGGATGGAAATGTACTTATTTAATGCATATTCTCCAGACAGTGGACATGACCCTGCTCAAAGGTGCTAACAGACTCTCTCTGGAGCTTGAGGAGTCTACTGTTGTTATGTTAGTGTGAACCTCGAAGGTGCAATTAGTACATTGTTTATTCATTGTATAACCAGTGATTACTAGAAAGGTCTTAGTTGGTAGTCAGAAAGGGTAATAAACACACACTGTTTACTATGACAAGTTTTCTAATAGGTGAAGACAGCATAGAATTATGACCAGGGCTAACTGAACCCTCAGATCACGTTTACTACCATTTGGAAAAGAGTAGAAAGATAGAAAAGAATTCATTTGCTTGAATTTGAATTGCCTTCCATCCTCCTCAAATCCTCCTTGTTTGATTTGCTATTTAATTTTACATTAAACCAAAGAAAACATTAATTCTTCTTCATGAGTAGATCTCTTGCATGGCAGTACACCTGACTGGTGCTAAACATTTGCAGGAGACGAGAGGCTGGGTGACTTTCTTATGACAAAGAAACACCATAGAGTCAGATTCACTACAAGACAATGTTCTGTCGGAATTGAGCCTAGATATTTGCAGTATTGAACCCATAAATAATATAGAGAAACATCTTTACAGATGGTGAAGGGAGAAAGTGGTATTTATTAATGTAATATGTATAACCAGAGTGACTTGTATACATACTTTGTAGAATAAAAGAACGCTTGGACAGGTGACATGTGAGGTCAGCCCTCAGAGTGGCACAGCCAGACAAAGTGTCTAGGACTTAAAGTTGGTTGTAGGATACTTTATTAGATTTCTGAGGATAACTGAGCAAAGCAATAGAATTCTCAGCAGTGTCATTCCAGAAATAATCTTCCAGTGGCCAGCCTGCTGATCATACTCTTCTTCTCAGAAAGCATCCTCTGGCATCCCCAGGTCAGCGAGTTGGGCTGGGAGGTCACTCTTGTGCCCTGAATATAGTTTGTTACCGCTGCTCATCATTCACTTTACAAAACCAAGGAACCTGAGTGAGGTTCTTTAGCGAGCCTCCCCATCACCTTTCTGCAGAATTCTTTTTTTCTTTGAGTCAAATGGCAGAAACTAGTCAGGAAGTGAAAATTTCAGTAGTGTCATGACTCATGTTCCAAAAGCCACTAAATACATTTCCTAACAAAAATAAGACTGGGGGGAAAAAAGAGTGATGTCTCAGAATGAGCCTTCAAAGTGCTGCCTGGAATTCTGTCTGCGTCCCAGGAAGTCTCTGACAGCTGGGCCTCCTGGGGAAGGGAGGCCTGGGGAGCGCAAAGGCCTCCACGGACAATCCAGGCGCACGCCTCTTGAGATCCACGAGCACAGCCAGCTCTCAGGCGCACGAAGGGAGCTATGCTGCACAGAAAGAGAAGTGAGGCATGTCTGAGACTTGCTTCCCTTTTGGGCAGCTGTGTTCTTCACATTCAAAGACTTGTAATAAATGAAGTAGACTACAGGATCGCTTTTTTTTTTTTCCTTTGGCGGTACTGGGGACTGAACTCGGTTCCTTGTGCTTCCAAGGTAGGCGCAGTACCACTTGAGCCATAGGATCTTCTATTGGACAGTCTACAAGTATCATCTACACCTCCAAGAGTTACCCACCAAGAAGTTATATCAATAGAAAATTCTGTGCAGGCCAGAACTTCATTTCTCAAAATTTGTAGTAATACTGTCTCAATTGCCCCCCACCCCGCAACCTTCTTGTGCTTTATCTTCTGGCGGGTGATTAGCTATGTTTTTGGCTACCTCATAATTTGCATGGGTTAAGTAGTTTCAAACTGTGCATGGTTTTTTTACTATTTTACACTGAGTTCAACTTATGATAACTTAGAAGAAGAATCTTCAATCAATTCTATGACCCTTTAGCAGCGAAACACTTGAAGCACTCTCTTGAGGTCTCCGTCAGTGAAGACAGTAATCAGAGAAGCATTCTTACCACAGGTTTATTTTGAACCTTTCAACCAGACTCACTTTACACTAAATTTCACTTTACAATTTGCTGTTCTAATGAGGTTATCATCTATACATCATACAGTTTATTAAATACAGAAGTAGTCATTCTTTTCTAACAAAAAGAAATTTCTCTTTCTCTGTCCATCTCTTTTCTGGGCCTGTTTCCATTCTCTTTTCTTCCTTCCCTTCTTCCCCTTGGGAAAGGAGAGTTTCCAGGAAATAGGCAGATATAATCTCTTTAAGTAAAAATTACTTGGATTTTTTGCAGGAAAGTAAGGTAATATGTTTTTTGTTAAATAAAATAGACACTTATTTTCAAGATTTTGTTTTTAAAGAGCTGTTCTGGAATTATCAGAACACATACCTAAAATAACTTCCCTGGAGAACAGGATATAAGTAGTAACAGCTCCTTAGTTACTCAGTACCTCTTGACCTCAATCAAGACCTTGTTGATATATGGTAGAATCATAAAATGAAAGTAAATGTTACCATCCATATTTATACCTCCTGAGCATTTGACCATGAAGTATTAAAATACATAAATAATTTATAATGATGTTCTCATTTATTCCTATTCATTCCCTGAAGTCTCACCCAAGATTGATTAGTCATTCTGAGAAATTACATAAAAACCCAGCTACTTCCTGGGTTTCACTTTACAAAATCAAGTCCTCAGTGAGATTACAGCCACTTGAGGCTCTTTCTTGGGATTCACATGTCAAGTTTTCCACTGGGTTCTCCTCTGGACCAAGAACACATCATGCATATCCATGAAACACAGTCCCAAAATCTCTCCAGACACCGATCCACTCTCTTCCTTTATAAAAACCCTATTTGTTATAAACCATTCTGATCATAGATCAATATGAAATATTTCCAACCATTAATTTGATGGAATCGACAATGAACTCACATAGGAAATACATTGCATTTACCTAGGTAAACTTTTTTGTTTCCTTCTTAGTGGATAACAGGCCCACTTTATTTCAAAAGTGGAACTCAGCATGTGAACTCTCCTTCCTTCACCACCACCAGCACTTCCTGAAGCCCTCCCTCTCCCCAGGACCTTCAGTATTTGAACGTAGAGTTAAGATCTGTTAGGATCCTGCCGCCCCGGAGACACTGCATAGCATGTGTGATGAGGACCAGCACAGGCTCCATAGGAAAGGACTTAGAGCAGATGAGCAGCACCTCAGCATCTTCCCCTACATCTTCTCTGGGGCATCGACTCTAAGGATATTAAAAATGGAAATAAACGGGCTTAAAAATGATGGAAAGCCTTTCCCCATACATATCAGTGCCAGAAGTTAAGATATTCCCAATTGAGCAGTGTGAAAGTAGCAACATTAGCATTAATGCGATGACATTTACATTTTAAAAGTACAATATTTTATTTTTATAACATCTATTTAATATTAACCTGGAAACCAGTTCCATCCTTTAATGGAAAAAGAATGAGTATTTTTAAAGATGGAAATATTTTACAGAGTAGGAAGTTTCATAATTATACTATTTTGAGAAGAAATATGTTACTATTTTTTGAAACTTTTTAAATTTCTAGCCATGATAGCAATAATAAAAGTATGAAAACAACTGTCATTATCAAGTAGATGGCAAGGGAACATTAGCCAAATGTTCAATTAGTCTCATATACCAAGGCTGAGAAATCTGTAATTTGAAAGGGAGCTGTGAATACTAATATTTACACGCGCGCACACACACACACACACACACACACACACACACACCTTCATATGCATACATACATAAAAATAAACATACCCCTGAAGGCAGAGTGACAACTGAAATAAATAGGATCTGCAACGTTGACAGAGCGTTCATTTGTGAAATCTACTATCCTAAGAATTTCTCTTGCCTTAGTTCAAAGTTTAGTATGTTTCCTTACAATATTTTCCTAAAATTGTTGTAAAGCAATGACAGAAATTCCCAGAAAATATTTCCTGTAGGTTAAGGAATCCCAACTGTCTATTCTCCTGTCCTAAACCTTTTCACTTTAAGGAACAAAGGACTTTGGGGTTTGAGTAGCTGTTTTAATCTGATAAGAAACTTTAAAATACAACATAATATTTTTCTTCGCTTTCCACCAGAAAGACTGTAGAATTTTTTTAAATTTTTATTCTTTGAGGCCAGTTCTTGCTATGCAGTCCAGCCTGACCTCTAACCTCAGGATCCTCCTGCCAAAGCCTTGCACCACCGGCCCCATCAGAAATTTATTTAGATAAGGAAAGAAAGCAGGCTCTTTCTCTTCAACAAAAACTGGTAACACAAAAATGTCAAACCAACTCTCTTGATTTAATTTTATTGAGAGGAAAGCAGAATATTAAATTTGCAAAAACTTAAACCGTTTTGCTTTCTTTCCTATTCTTCAAATGTATTTAATTTTGTCGTGTTTGTTTTGTGCTGTTTTTCTAATATTTTGCTTTACCAAAAAACAGTAAGAACAAAAAATTATCCCTGCAATAACATCTACTTTCTTACTCTTCTCTCTCTTTCTCTCCTTCTGCTCTCCCTTCTTCCCTCCCTCCCTCTCTCTCTCTCTCTCTCTCTCTCTCTCATTCTTTTTTTTATTTAGTTGGCTAGGCTTTTCTTTATCAACTATTTGTTTCTCACTCTTCTAGTAATGCTTCCCAGTTCCACTTTCACTATGCAGTTAGCATTCTCATTACTCTGCAACCTAGGATGTCCACACAATATCTGTGTATAAATCCTTCTGTATAAAATGTTAAAACTCCGGAGTGAAAGAAAAACTTCCTGCCAAATATCAAAAGCATCATATTTTTAAAGCATCATATTGTTCAATAATCTATACCTCAATATTTCTCTCAGCAGAAGTTCATCCTTGATGTTTAAAACTTAAAAATCCCTTTAAGAATTTCACTGAGGGCTGGAGATTTAGTTCAATGGTTCAAGCACCTGCCTAGCGAGCGCAAGGGCCCTGGTTCAATCCTGGTAACCACATACAGCAATACCGGACGTGGTGATTCACGCCCACCAATAATCAGTACCACATAGCACAGTGCTGGCATGGTGGCTCATGCCTGTACTCCCAGCACTCAGGAGGCAGAGGCAGGAGGACTGCTGGGAGTTCGAGGGAGGGTTGCCTGGGCTACAAGGTGAGCTCAAGACCAGGCTGAACTACAAAGCGAGACTCTGGCTCAAAAAAAAAAAAAAAAAAAAAGAATTTCATTGAGTAGATATAAAAGGCCATATGAAGCTCTTCAGGATGACTGAATAATTTTCAATGAAATTAGCATCCCCCCAAAATTGTTATCATGTCAACAGCATTGCCATTTTTAAATTAGAATTATTAAACACACGATGCTCCTCTACTTAGGTGGATGTGCTTCCACTGAGTACGTGATCAAACACTGGAGGTAAATGTTTGTTACAGGTTTTTTCCCCCAGTGTTTCAATCATTTCTCCCGTAAGAACTGTCATTCTTATGCCTTAAAAAGAGAAAAAGAAATCATGCAAATTTTTGAAAACTAAGAATAAAGAGAATTAGAATAAAGTAATTAAAATATAGAAAAGTAGTTAGTGGTAAGAATAAAAGACCATTTCTGTGAGGGCCAAAATAAAGCACATTACAAAAAGTGGTACAAAGCAGTCTTTCTCTGAGCCCTGAGGAATTCAAATTTCTGGCATGATATGTTTAAAGCTCTTTTGTATATTAAAGAAAATTTTATCCTGGGCATGGAGCTGTGTATTTTGTAACTGAATTAAGCACTTCCTTCCTTCCCAAAGCTTTTCATAAGACTTAATGACTTTTCTATACCTGTCTAGCCACTGAGGAACACATCGATGTATAGTGGAATCACTTGCAAAATTTAATAGCTTGTGCTAATTTCTCATGGAAAATCTTAAGAAACTAACAAGGCCTAGTTTATTTCATGTGTTTGCTAAGTTACTATACATTTGCTGGGTGCTCACACTTATCCCTGGCCATCTAATTAATGCAAATAATTTGGAGTCATTCAGTTTCATTTTGTAGAACTGTTGCTCCCATTTGTGCTTCCTAACTACATGTTTTTCTTCAAAGTATATCACATGTTTAATATCAATAAAGCCCATATGGATGTATGTTCAAATGGTCAAGTCACTGTGGTGTTTCCTGTAACTTTTCGCTACACTAAAGTCAGAGAATCCCTATATTCTGTAGTGTGTGTCAATATTTTTGTTCTGGTTCTGGAGCTATGGGGTGGGTGCTTGCGCCCCCTGCCGCCCTGCTCTGGTAGTAAATATTTGTCACCCTCTGCAAAACACTCTCGTTCTCCTGCTTACCTACCAAGTCCTTCTGGCCAGCAGAACTTCAGGGGTTTATTGACCGTGTAAGAGTCACAAAGGGTGCCTGCTCAACAGCAATGTGTATTTACGGAGAGCAACCTGGGTGATTGGTCCCTCGTCCACGGGAGCCAATGACTAGGCCCTACCGGAGTCAGAAAACCCTGCCGAGCTTCACTAGAATCAACCCTCCAGGCTCTGCTGCCAACGGGGGCTGAGCACCCTGTGGGATCTGTGCCTATCTCCATGACTATCTGACATATATCTTCTTACAGATATTGAATCATAATGCAAAGAAAAAAAAGTCCCAAAAAAGATGGAAAAGTGGGGGGAAAAAATACCTCCTGTGTCAAAGCTCTTTTGCAGTTTCCAAGGCTGGGGAGAGAAATGCACGTGGAAGTAGAAAGATTCTGGTCAGCAACAGTCAGAAATGTGCAGAAGAAAGGGAGCCACCCTGTGTGGCAGAATTTCCATGCACAGGAGAGAAGACACAGCTTCCAGAAAGGCAAGGACAGTGTCTCCAAGCAGTGTGCACCAAAGCCACAGCAGGAGAGGAGCAACCAGGGGCACTTGAAGGAAAATCTGGAATGAATGAATTTTTTAGGCAAAGTTCAGGGAAGACTCCTTTTTCTTGCCAAATTCAATTTAACTATAAGTTCTTACTATAAGCAGGCAAAGAATAAAAAGTTAAATGTCCAATAGGCCACCAGAAATTATTTTCAGTAATTTGATTATTTGATTATTTTAATAATTTGATTATTTTCAATAATTTCCACCTTAAATTGTATTTACTGCACTTAACCTTTTTCTCCACGATCTGCTGGTAAATTTGTTTTCTTTAATTTTCAGGGGCCCCTAACTAACCCTTCTCCTGTTCCACCACCCTATGGAAGGCCTGGCAAATAGCTGCACACATGGTTGAACTTCCTGAATACAGCTTGGCCTCTGCTTCTCACCCCCCGCCACTTTTTAAAAAAAGACTGTGTTGCCGGGAGTGGTGGCTCATGCCTGTAATCCCAGCACTCGGGAGGCAGAGACTGGCAGATTGCTGAGTTCGAGGCTTGCCTGGGCTACATAGTGAGCTCAGAGCCAGACTGAACTACAAAGCGAGACCCTGTCTCAAAAAAAAAAAAAAAAAGACTGTTTCACTATGTAGCTCTGGCTGGGCTTCAGCTACTATATAGCCCACTCTGGCTTCACGCTCATAGCAGTCCTCCTACTTCAGCCTCCCAAGTGCTGGGTTACAGGCATGTGCTACCATGCCTGGCTGCTTCTCAC
This sequence comes from Thryonomys swinderianus, assembly GCA_004025085.1. Taxonomy (NCBI): domain Eukaryota; kingdom Metazoa; phylum Chordata; class Mammalia; order Rodentia; family Thryonomyidae; genus Thryonomys; species Thryonomys swinderianus. The sequence continues at coordinate 18,032 of PVIC010001289.1, forward strand.
CTTCACATGCCTGTCTTCCTTTTATATGTAAGTTGACTGACAACAATGACATCACTTTTTTCCCCTTAAAGTAGAGAAGAAAGATCTGAATTTTTGTTTTGCTTTGTTTTTTGTTCTTTTCTAATACAGAATATAATAAAGTTCCAATCACATGTAAAGTTACATTGATTGAAAAAAAACATTATCATGCTGTCAATGAAAACAAGGGAAAACTTAGGTAAAAGTTCTATACTTGTATTCTCTTTTCTGTGCTAGAATTGTCTACACCAGGCCTTTCAAGAGAAGCAGGTCTTGGGCCAGAGGGTTAGCTCAGTGGTTCCGGCGCCTGCCTCGCAAGCGCAAGGTCCTGAGTTCGATCCCCATAACCACATACAATGCTGGGCGTGGAGACTCATGCCCACCAACAATCAATACCACATACCACAGTGCCGGGCGTGGTGGCTCACGCCTGTCATCCAGCACTTGGGAGGCAGAGACAGGAGGATTGCTGAGTTCCAGGCTTGCCTGGGCTACATAGTGTGCTCAGGGCCAGCCTGAACTACAAAGCGAGACCCTGTCTCAAAAAAAGAGAAGCAGGTCTGTATTCTTAGACGTGAAGGCTGAGGCAGGGCAGCCCTGCACAGGGGAGGCCTACAGTAAACTCGTGCTCTCCCATAATGTAAGGAAACAGAGCCCCCGGGGTCCTGTCACATGGTTTCCAGAATCCCATTTTCCCAGAATTGGTCAAGCAGTCCTGACTTTTTGTGGAAAGCAAGATTTATCTGGTGATATCCATGAATAATTTAATAAAAGACAAAAAATAAAATACCAACCAGCGGCTCAACTGCTTTGGAAGGTGATCACAAAAACACAGGCATTGTTTCCTGAGGTATCTCAGAATGGGAAAGGGGGAGTAGTGACGGTGCAGAAACAGATCCCTTTGAAGTGTGTCAGAGCTGCGGAGAGGACCGAGCGATTCCGGCCTGCAGGAGTGCGGGCCAATTTGTTGGCTTCATTAAGATCCAGGGTGACAGCGCTGGGGCAGTCAGAGCCTTGAGTTAGGTCATCTTCAAAGAAATGAATTTTCCCAAACATTTTCCATATAAAACAGTCCATCACCATGTCAGAGGTAAGCTATATTTCTTTCTCTGACTACAACCTGCACTTCTCACTTAAAAGCAATGCCACACGGTGGCTTCTGCTATTTGCTTCCTAAGGACTTACCCTGTTTCTCACATTCCCTTGTGTTTAACAGCTCTCCAGGACCGCACATGTTGGGAACCTACCACACTGGTTCAGGAATGATTTAGAAGATCGACAGGACTGCAGTTTTACCTTTGAGGGGCAGAAAACAAGGTTTCTAGCATAGGCAATAAAACGCTGCAGACAAGTGCAGTAGAGTCATTCTAAGCTGTTATTCTCCACAGGAACTGCATGGATGAGCAGCACACGGAGGCCTGAGCTTCACACTTCATGTTAATCAAATCAGAAATGCTCAGAATCCGTGTTCCTCATATCTCCATCGTTTGCTTTAAAGGTACCACGTTCCCGAACTCTCAAGGAGGCGTTGACGCTTCCTCACTGGCTCTGAGAACAGGCTGCCAGATCCCAGGCTGACGCTTATCAAGAGTGGTGTAGTAGTGTATGGGCTGCCCAAGAAAGAGCTGCAGGCCGGAGGCAAACGGGGGCCTGTTTCCTTCCCATAGTTCTAGAAGCCAGAAGTTCAAGATGTCCTCAGGAATAGTCTCTCTACTTCCCTCTCCCATCCCTCTCTCTCTCTCTCTCTCTCTCTCTCTCTCTCTCTCTCTCTCTCTCTCTCTCCATCTCTCTCTCACTCTGTCTCTCTTCTCCCTCTTTCTGTCCTTCTCTCCCTCTCTCTTTCTCTCTCTCTCCTCTCTCTGTCTCTCTCACTCTTTCTCTGTCCGTTTCTGTCTGTCTGCCTGTCTGTCTGCCTCTCTCTCTCTCTCTCTCTCTCTCTCTCTCTCTCTCTCTCTCTCTCTCTCTGTCCCTCTCCCCACCCCTCCACTCAGGCTGATGTGACTTAAAAGCATAAGCTGTATATAAATTGTACCAATAAAGTATTCAATTTATAAAAAAAAGCATAAGCTGTTCTGAAAGAAGGTAGGAAAGGTAAGAAATTTAGGGCCTGATTTTAAAAGAAATAGGAGGTAACAGAGGGATGGAGGGAGAAAGAGAGAAAGAAAAGGAGTGGTGTGAAGAAAGGGAGAGGGAAAGGCACGAGAGTGGGAAAAGGAGGGGAGAGGAAGGCGAAGCAACGGAGTGGACGCGACCATGACAGGAAGTAGAGCAGAGAGAGGAAGACCCCGCTACTCGCCCGCCCTCCTCCAGCTAAGGCTTCTGAGAAATGATTCTTGTCAAGGGAGCCCTGCTGCCCAGTCAAACAGGGCCATGTAATTCGGGACCAGGGTGTGCTATCTGATGCCAACTAGGAACTAGAGAGACATAGATTCGACATGTGCTATGGAAAACTGGTCTTCCTCAGAACTCTGTCACTATAGATTTTTTTGTTTGAATCTTTATTGGTACAGTATCTGTCACTGTAGTTTTGAGACATAGGGGGCATCATTCTGTGTCCATGACTTTGGCGAGTCACCTCATTTCTCTAGGTCTTTATCTCCAAATATGTAACAAGAGTATTTCAAGGTGTTAAAAATACTAATTAAAGGGGATCTAGCTCAGTGGTTCTGGAGCCCAGCAAGTGCAAGGTCCCTGGTTGGATCCCTGGTAACCACATACAACAACACCAGGCAGGGCTGCCACCCCCACTGGCAATCTGGTCTAGAGTTCATTTCAGCAGCTTCCCTTTCCCGGTCTCCCTCAATGCACCTCCACTAGCGTCCAGCAGCTCAGGGTCCCTTGGGATGAGTAACACAGCATCGACTGTGGGCCCCTGTGTCAGTGTCCTGCTGCAATTCATGTCCTGGAATCTTGACCTTCAAAGTAATGATGTTAGGAGGTGAAGCCTTTGTAAGGTGATTGGATCATGAAGGCAGAGCCTTCATTACTGAGATTAGTATCCTTAAAGGAGACCCTTGTGGGTTTCTTACTCTTTCTGCCATGTGAACTGCAAAGTGAGGTGTCACAAAACATCAAGTCTGCTAGTGCAGTAGTCTTGGACTGCCCGGTCCCGAGAACCACAAGAACTAGGTTTGTTCTCCATGAGACACCTGGTTATGCTATTCTGTTATAGCAGCCGAAACAGAGGAGGAGTTGGGGGAGGTGGCTATATGTTTTGATAACAGTGGTAACCACCCTAGTCACAGAAGCAAGGAAAACATCTAAGACAAGTCTCAACTTCAAATCCTATTTCACCACTGTGATCAGGGATGAGCCATCTTTGTTCTTAGAATGGGAGGACATCCTGCCCTGGTTTATACATTTGTAGGATGACTGTGGGCCCCAGGGCTGCACTGCAAGGAGAATACATCTTTCCCTCTCCCCACAAGAGTTGTCTGCTGCTCCCTCTTGGCCTTTCTTCCCCTCCCAGGCTTCTCCCTGAGCAGAAAACCTCAGCCTTACTCTAGGGACTATGACCAGACTTTGAGTATTATCCTGGCATTCACATTCCTGAAGACTGTGACCCTCCCTGACTCTTCTACAGGCCCTTTGTGTCAAATATTTATCATTCAGAGGATCCTTCTTTAGTCAGCCTTCATAACTAATGTCCTCAGTGGTCCACGGTAAGGTGGGTTATGCTGGAAGGGAGTGGAGCAGCTGGAAAATTCTCAAAAGTTTTCTAACTACATCTCCCATAGCCCTAAATATTCTGACAACTCCTAGCCCTATGGTGATCCACGTGGAATGCAAATATTTGTGTATTTTTCCTTTGCTTTTTTTTTGTGTGTGTATTTTTTTGGGTTTTGTTTGTTTTGTTTCCTTTGGGGGAGTTGGCTGTATGTTTTGAGAAAGAGGTTCCAGTGAGTAAGATAATGTTTATTTCTAGTGAGGACCACTCTACTAATTTAGCAGTTTGCTATAAATTGTTAGCTGCAGATGAAAAAAGGAAGAACAGTAAATTTCCTGAAAAGGCTAAGAATGAATTTTTACAAACTGTCCTCTCCAGGTGGCTCCCAGAGCCAGAGATGTCCTAGTCTGTGCTATTGTAGGGTCACAGGTCGAAGGTCTAAGTGACCTGATTGTGGGCTCAGGCTCTAATTCTTGCACATAATCCACCTTAGTTTCTGTGTTTGTACCTAAGTCTTTCATTCCTGTGGGTTAAGTATGAACATGGGAATCATGGTCATAGAGTTAGCAGTCTCCCATGAGATCCATAAGCTGTGGATCATTTAAAAATTATATAATGATTTCATCTGAAAAAAAAGCAGGCTAAAAAACAAAGTCAGAGTGAGATCCCAATTACACATTTCTTTGTAGCTAATGCCTACATGTTAGCAAGGCACATGTGAAGAGAGGGCAGGAAAGTGATGTGAGCAGAGATGGACTGAGGGGCATGGGGGTAGTGAGATTTATGGGGGTGGAGTGTGCAAGGGAGTATAAAGCATTGAGGAGTGTGTGTTTACACATACACACATGTGTGCCTGGGTAGTCCTGAGGGCTGCAATGGGATTTAGACGTCCAGAAGCCACATGTGGTATTGAAGGCCAAAGAGGAGCTACTGCGCTCTATTCCCCTACCCCAAATCACCCTCCTCCTCCAGTAAAACTCAACAAACTGTAAAAACAAAGATGTGGAATCAGGCCGACTTAGTAAAAATCCTAACGCACACCCATTGGCTGAGAGAAGTTGGACACCTTATTTTATCTCTTCACCTCACTTTGTCATATTTATGAAAAAGCCTGTTTCTTAGCAACTAGAAAAGACTGAGCACAGAGTAACACAAAACAGTTAAGAAAGATTAACCTTAAAAAAAAATCTAGCCCACTTCTCAAAACTGACCCCAAAAGAAAACTTTACCCTGGCCACAAAAGAAGCTCCAACAACTCACTTCCTATGGCTTCTTTATTTGCAACAGGTTATTTAGGAGAGAGAAGAGATTACAAACAACTCTTGATTACCAGCACCTCTTAGGACTACTGGAGTGAGAACATGAAACCCTTGTGATGATGTTCCTCAGTAGCTTCCACCCATACAACCTTTTACAAAGCAAATGAATGACTGGAGTGTTCCGCCTTGCTGTGTCTCATCCCACCCCTGACAGAGGTGCCTGGAGTCTGAGAATCAGCCAACAGTCCCAACAGGATGTGTGCCCAGCAAGGCAGCTGGGATTCTGAACTGAGTACAGCATGCTGTGGTGCTGGCACCATGCTGAGGGCTAATATTCTGGCTTTAACATCAAATCAGGAGTGGGTAATTGAAATTACTGGAGTTATCACAAGGGTTACTTTGGAATTATAAAGCTAATACACTGTATAAATATGAGGCCTGTGCTACTTTACCAGTGATCTAGGGCACTTTAAAAAAATGAAAATTAATTCTGAAATCAGCCATAGTCACTAGTGATTTCCTCCTTTATTGAAAGAAAGTTTCTGCTACCAAGTCAGGATAACTACTAACTGATTATGTAAAACTATTGCAAACTTGATTATATCTTTAAAAAAATAGTGCACAGCCCTTAATTTTGCTTTGCTCTTCTCTTTGTAGTGTCTGTAGATTTTCCCTACTATATGCTACTCCAGCGGTGATGTTGCTGTGGCTTGTACCTTGCTAGCATTCTCCTTGCCTCTAATGGCGGTCTTCCCCTCAGCGCCAATGGGACTCTGACCAATAGCCTGGCTGCCTCAGGCTCTGTCATTGACCTTCTTGTGGTTGTCACAGCCAACACCACCAATGCCCTCTAGTATGTTCATGGGAAGAGGAAACACAATCGTGGAGTTCTTCTCCGTGGCTACCGTGGTTAAGGTCTGTAGGTAGCGCAGCTGGAGGGCTATGGGGGACTCAGTCAGCACCACGGATGCCGACTTCAGGGCTTTAGACGCATTCATTTCTCCTTCTGCTGCAAGGACCTAAAAAAGGAATAAAATGTGTAACTGTGACTGAGGCTTTCCTTTCCAGGTCAATGTCGATGCCTCCTGAAATCCTGATTCTGTTTCTTCTGTTTACTTCTTAGGCAAAGATAAGAGTTTCATATCCTATTGTGACTGGAGAAATGCAAGGAGGCTGCACAAAGTGCAGAGATATATTTTACAAATTATAAGTCCCTGAATCTCATTCTCAAACACAAACAAAAGCATTGTATGTGGCACAACATTCTCTTGTTCACCCATCCTGGGAAAGTTCTGCAAACTTTTGGGGCCTCCTTACCTGCTGCGATCATTTAAAAAAAATGTCTGAAATTCAAGGGCTCTGATTGGCTGTTTGGTTGTTTTAACTTATCATGGGAGATATTTTACTTCATGTTGATGACAATTTTATTCTCATTCCTATAATGCTAGCATGTCTTCTAGTTCTTGGTACCTTCATTACAAGTAGCAGCAAGTGGCAACCTGATAACCTCACAGGACTCTCTTCATTACTCTATGCTCTTTCTAGTTCCCAGAAGGCCCAAGAGCAACCTGGCCAGGGCTCACTGTCCATATGCACAAGTGATGTCTGCTTCATTCTCCAAATCCCTGCTGAGGGCTGCTGCAATTCAGCAAGTCAACCACATATGAGTAAGGAAACCCATCTGCTCACAAAGAAGATTCCAAAGAGAGTACACAGAAACTCCTGCTCTCTGTGTCTGCTAATTCAGGAAATCTATCGACATAGAGGCGAAGAGGCTACAGATCCAACAGTTTTAAGGTCCGTTGGGGTCAGGCTAAGTTACATTTGCTGACTGTAATTTTTGTTGCATTTAATTACCTCCTTTTCATCCAGTGTCACAGTTTAAATCTAAAAGGTCCTCCCAAACCCCATGTGCCCAGAGGTCTGCCTTGAAGCCTGCTGAGTATTCCAAGAACTATGAGCCAAAACCTCTCCTCATTTGAATTGTGGGTGTCAGATATTTTGTCCCAACACTAAGGAAACTGACTGAGACATGCCATGACAATGAACACACCTAGAACAATGATGTTCAAAACATAAGCACCAAGGTGGGGGGGGGGGGTCTAAAATACCAGCTTTGTGAAGATCTTTGTTCCTGGGCCTCACCGGACCCTACTTCTTCTGGAGAAGTGTTTTGCTCTGTTAAATTCCCTAAGAAACTTTGATGTGCAGCCCGTGCGGGGCCTCATACTGTTAACTGCCACAAGTTGCCAAGTACCTTGCTAACCTCTATCCAGGCAATGTGCACTATGCCGCTCATTACCTTCTGATTTAAGGGAAAATCCGTGAGAAAGAAATTCTCTTCTTACAACAAAACCAAGAGTCCCTGTCCTTCCGCTCAGGCTCCGTCTGGTCGTCCCCAGCAGGGGACAGCTCCCCTCCTGCACAGAGCAGTCCTTACCCTGGCTCTGGCTTCCCGCGTGGCCTCGGCCTCGGCAGCCATGGATCTCTGCAACTGCACAGGAATTCGCACGTCTTTGATTTCCACTCGGGCTACCCGGATCCCCCACAGCTCCGTGGCATCATCGAGCAAAGTCTATTTGCAAAGTATTTTTTTTAAAGTCAGATATTAATCAGAGAACAGATGGACTAGGAATATAATTCAGTGGCACCATGCCTGCCTGGCAAGCTTGAGGTTCTGAGTTCAATGCTCAGTACCAAAAAAAAAAGAAAGAAAGAAAGAAAGAAAGAAAGAAAGAAAGAAAGAAAGAAAGAAAGAAAGAAAGAAAGAAAGAAAGAAAGAAAGAAAGAAAGAACATAGATGATGAACTGTAAATTTCTACTATGTTTTGCAAGGGTAATCCCCACCCACCCACTTATAGATGACTTTTTAGAGTTGCAGTGAATGTCATGAAGTTTTCCTAAACAGATTCTGATAGATATTTCATGGGCGATCCACTGGCGTGATCCACCCTGCCACCACACTTCAGGAAGTGTGTGACACCCATCTGCACCGAGCAAAGGCCCCAGACTTGCTTGTCACTGAGGGAGAGCAAGCCGCCCGCCATGCTCGGCTTCTCAGATGGGCTTGGGGTTGGTCCCAGCTCTGCCATCTGCAACTGTAAATCACCAAACCAGTGTCTCACCCTCTCTGATTCTCGGGCTTTTTGCCTATGAAAGGTTTCCTGTCAGGATTTTCATGACGTTTGGAGAAATACATATAACGCATCTACCGTGTAATGGTAGGAAAGTGGGTATTTACTTTCTTCAGCCTCTGCTTCGTGACCAGTGTTAAAAAAGTAGTGAGAGATATTTTTTAACAAAACGTCTAAGTGCATAATTTTTAGGGCATTTTAAAAAAAGTAGTCTTTTTAAAAGTAGTCAAAGGTATTTTTGCTCCTCTTAAGCTTAAAACCATGGAAGACCTCATGTCAATTATCCTGGAGAGAAGAGATGTCAAGAATGCTTGGGGATATAATGAGTTTAGAAAGGTAGCTCTTCCAAAGAAGAGGGCAGAAATGACATGAGAAGCTTCTGGACAGAACTGACAGACCATCATGAAACCTTGGGCCTTTGCATTACCTAAAGACCACCACAAACTACCCGAGTCCTAATTTACCAAAAGGGAGCTCAGAAAGGAAATGTAATTGATTTCCACAATACAGAAATGCAATGTATGAACTAAAATGTGCAAGAGATGTGGTCATGTATGATGCAATTCAATGATAATTATTACTATTAATGCATTTTTGATGTTTTTGTCAATTTCCAGACATGGTCTATTTTTGCTGTCCTAAAGGGGTCTTATTCTAACTCGCATCCTGCTCCAATTTAGCAATTTCACAGGGATCACCCAAGAGATGCTGCACTTCTGGAGTAAAACTGAAGACAAATCTGGTTTCTAACATCCTCGTGAAAGGGTAAAATACTCAATGTTAGGCTGTAATTTTGAATTCCAGAGAAAAGGGGTAAAGGATACAATTCCTGCAGATCTCTTCTCCCACCCAGATGTGGAGGTGCATGTAACCTTGGAGTAACAAACGAATGAAGTCGCGGATAAAAACTCGCCTCTCCTGCTCTCACAGAGCAGGTGTGTGTGTGTGTGCACGTGCGTGCGTGCTTGCAAATACACACTGGAGGAAGTGCTCTGAACCGCTGGCGTCTGATAGTCACAGACATTTACAGTGAGTGAATTAAAGATGCAGGTCCCAGGTATTTTTACCTGAATGTTGTGGGCAATCTCTTCTCGCCCAGCTAATATCTGGGACAAGGTCTGTGTGCCTAAGACATTTCTCAGGGTAGTCTGAGCCAGCAGAAATGTGGCTTGGTGGACATCATTGACATTAGCCACTGCAGAGACAGCACTATAGATTCTATAGTAGACAACACCATCCACTTGTGTAGTCACAGAGTCTCTGGTGAGTATCTGTAAGGCAAGAGAGGGCGAAAACCACGTGCATGTTACCTTCACAGCAGCTGACAGAATGACAGTCTTCCCAAGAGCTCTCTTCCTTAGGAAACCATTAATGACAATTCATGTTTGCTACCATCAAAAACATGTCTGGACATAGGCCGGAGATTTACCTCAGTGGTTGTGATGCCTCCCTCACAAGCAAAAGGTCCTGAATTTGATCCCCAGTAGCCACATATCACAGTGCCGGGCATGGTGACTCATACCCACCAGCAATCAGTACCATACACCACAATGCCAGATGTGGTGGTTCATGCCTTTAATCCCAGCACTTGAGAGGCAGAGACAGAGACAGGAGGATTGCTGTGAGTTCGAGGCTTGCCTGGGCTACATAATGAGCTCAGGGCCAGCCTGAACTACAAAGCAAGACCCTGTCTCAAAAACAAAACAAAACAAAAAAATTGAAAACACACAAACAAAAACACATGTCCAGACTTGACTGTAATGTCATCCCACTTGATGAAAATATTCCTGCACAGATTTGGTCTCTTGAAACACCTGTAACTATCTGCAGAAGTTTTACATTTCATAGACTTAAAAGCCCTGGACTTAGGAAGGCAAGAAAAGCATTACATTTTGAAATGTAGTAACAGAGCCCTTTGACACTCTAGCATCTTCTACCTAACAGACGATGAATACTTGCTTCTCTGGCAGTTCCCACAATCTTCTTGGTTTGCAGTTTTTATGATTTGGTGAAGCAATTTTTCTTAGAAAACATAGATGGCACCAGAGACCATATTCTAAATGCAAGACTGAAAACCACGCTTCACAGAGAGGCTCAGCATCCAGCAGTCGGACTCAGGAGAAACTTCCGGGTGGACCACGGAACCGAAGCCAGAACTCTCTGTCTTAGAGCGAGATGCCTTAATTAGGTCATTAATCCTCCCAAGAGCACCCATGAGTGAGTTCTGAACTCAGCTCCCAGTGGTGCCTGACCATGAGGGGGAGACACCGCTATTTCTTAGCTGAGTTTCCTGCCCTCTTGACACTCTGCCCTCCCCAGTCCCAGATCCCACCCAATTTTCTTCTTTCTTAGCTCACTCTGATTATGAGAGGGTGACCTCTCATAACCAGTCACCTCTACTCCTCTTCCTTTCTTCACAGTTATTGCTGTTGTCAGTTGCTCATAGCATTTCAAGAATTATTCTTTGAAATCCAAATGTCGGTGAGCCCTGTACATTTGCTGTGTCCCCACACCCTCTCAGCACTGTTGTATAAAATGTACAACAAAAAATTAAAATCAGTGCCTGGCGTGGTGGCTCACACCTATAATCCCAGCATTCAGGAGGCAGAAGCAGGAGGATTACTGAGTTCAAGGCTTGCCTGGGCTACATAGTGAGCTCAGGGCCAGCTGGACTACAAAGAGAGACCCTGTCTCAAAAAAAAAAAAAAAGTCAAAAGCAAAGGTGAGTCATACAGATATTTCCAAAAACGCTTCTGGAAAGTGACAGAGAGGTAGTATTATAACACTCAGTGTCCCGAGTGCAGTGACCACTCTGTGTCTTCAAAGCCTCTGCTCTGTCTTCCCCGTCCCGGCTCCCCGGCCCAATGTATGCCTGCTCTCGGGCTTTCTCCTACCTGGCCATCCAAAGCTTTCTAGCTTTTGCCCATGGCTTCATGCTCAGTTGCCAAACAAAGCCTAGTATATTCCAAAGCCACCAGGACAACCCAAGCCAGTCCTTGCCAGCTTCAGTTTGTCTGTCCCCACATAATTTTAAGACATATGCAGAATTTCAGCTGTCCATGGAACAGGAAATATATAGGTTTTATTTGTAGTGACTCAACCATGATTCCTTGCCTCTTGAGGAGGAATGTTGCAAGTAATTGTTCGGAGATCAACTTTGACAAACACATCTACACAGGGAAGGACCAGGATCAAACCTATAAAGAAGAAAACTGTTTTAACATCTTATCCTTTTAGAAATAATTAGGACAGAGTCTCCTAGCTAAATGGCACATTGTTTTCATGGGCTATCTGTGTTTCTCAGATACATTTTGGCTGGAGCCTTATCTAACTTTGGAGAAAATTAGTTCTATCAGTCAGTGGCTGAAGAAAAGTAGTTGCCTAGGAATTCAAGTCTTTTCCTTTCATTCAAGTGTTTCACTTGACAGTAATTTAAAGGGATATGGGCATTCATTTCCATACAATAAAAATATTATGTAAAAGTACAAGTGATAGATTTTGGCTTTGAATATTAATGATTATCAATATTTTCAGCACCTTCAGTTATACTTCAGAAATATTGTATTACAATATTCTATCTGTATCAGATTCCCTGAAAGTGCATTGCTAACCCAAGAGTTTCTCCATAACTATGGTCTGCTCCAAGTGTCCCCCAAAATGGTAGGTTGTGCCATTAATACTTTTTTTTTTTTGAGACAGGGTCTCACTTTGTAGTTCAGGCTGGCCCTGAGCTCACTATATAGCCCAGGGAAGCCTCAAACTCAGCAATCCTCCTGCCTCTGCCTCCCGAGTGCTGGGATGACAGGCGTGAGCCACCATGCCCAGCACTATGGTGTGTGGTACTAACTGCTGGTGGGCGTGAGTCACCATGCCCAATATCATATCATTGTATGTGGTTACTGGGATCGAACCAGGGACCTTGCACTTGCTAGGCAGGCGGTGGAACCACTGAGCTAAATCTCCAGCACCATTCATACTCTTATTATGAAAGAATACTACGGAGTTTGCAAACAAGGAGAAGTTTTCCATTAACAATTTGGCGTGTTTCCCTCTGCTCCTTATGTCCTTGTGAGGTAAGTCATTAGCCCCAGGGATATGTGTGACGAGAGTTAATATCCTGGGACATTTAGTCATGAAATCTTCAGGGAAAATTCATTTAAAAGAGATACCTTTGTACCTAGAGTTCTCCACGCTGTGGCTATTCTGCCTCTGTTAGCTCTGTTTTAACTTTAATTTATAATCTGATCCCTACCCCATGGAGTATGATTAGGAGCGATAACTTTGCCCTTTTATTTTCTATTGGATGATGGTTACATTTCTCTCTTGATAAACTCATAAGATCATCTTTATTAAGTAATTTTTGTCCACTTTTCCCTAGGTTCTTAAGCAAGTAAAATTACACTAATTGAAATGGCCACACCTCAATTACAGACTTTTGAAGTTTCTCATATTTATTTTCACAAAATAGGTATCTAAACACTATAGGTGGAACAGAAAACAAGTGTTGTCAGAAAAATACAATTTGTAACCAGTGTTTTTTCCAAGTATTTTCTACGACAGTTTTTGCTAGACCTTCTTTTCAAAAATATTAAAGTTAAGTATCATTCTTGTAAGTTAAAACAAATGTGAATAATTTTGTAAGGTCTGACTAAATATATATGAGAGAAGTTATCTTAAACCAACATCTTATCTCTAAGGAGTTTCAGTAACTGACACCCATGTTCACCCTGCTCCCCACAAAAACCTCTTATAATATGGACAATTTGAAATATTTTTCCGCCAAATATTGTAAAGATGGAAATAAGAGCCCTATGTGTTGTTAAAAAAAGAAACCTAAACTTTCATCTTTACCTCCAACTATAAGAATAATGATCATTAAGTCATTAAACCTATGTTGGCAGCAAGTTCTTTATTTTAAAACCCAGGGGACTTGACGAAAGGAATTATACAATGGCTTCTAGATCTGTCTATTAATCAATTTACAATGAGAAGGAATTTTCTTTTGTTTTTTTTTTTACTAGTCCTTTCTAAAGAATTAAAATTCTAGCTCTTTGAACACTCCCTCAAAGGTCTCTCAAAGGCCTATATTGTCCATTTACTGTCCCTTCATCCCCCAGTATGCTCTTAGTAGCCCTGGAATAACTAACATGTAGTCAGTGTAACTACCATTCATTGTTCATGTTCACCAGACTTCTTACAAAAGTGTTAGGAATCAGGTTCAGGTTTCTAAACTCTCAATCTGCTGGCCATTCTCACTAACTTGCAAAACATGACAGCATCCTTCCATTGCACACAAAAGCAGGGGCTTGAGCTCTGACGATCTTTCTCTGACTCTCTGTAGGCACTACTAGGAAGGGTGTTGGTGACTGAAGCAGTAGGAAGAGGTCCCCATGACCACAGTGTCATACCTGGTCCCTTGGCTTTACCAGCTTGGATGCGTCCCAGTCGGAATACAACAGCCCGTTCATACTCCTTAATGATCTGAGAGATTAAGTGACAGTGTTAGTCTTAAGGGCCCCTCAGGTCATTTGGAGAGCCCCATCATTTTTCCCAAGGTGTTACCTTCAAGCACATCCATATGGAGATGGGAAAGGTAATAATCATCAACAGGAAAGAAAGAGAAAACAGAATCCAGCCACATACACCAAGTTGGTTCTTGTTGATGCCTAAGTGAGAAAGAAGCAAGCCAGTAAATGATGTGATTCCTAGAAAAGCCTTGGGGCTGGGTATGTGAGGAAGCTAATCAGACAGCTGGTCAACCCTGACGTTACTGAGAAGGAAACCTAAATCTACCCAAACTCATGAATGCAGTTAAACACACATACACGTGTTCTTCAGGAATTAACTTGATACAGTTCCTGACATCTACATTAGTAAACACACATGACTACTATTACCCTGCTTTACCTATAGAGATAGGAATTCCAGAGATTGTTATATTTGACATGTCTACTCTTCACAGAACTCTGTAGTGTTGGTTCATCTCAGTAGATGTTTTTGTTGATAAGACATCATGATACTAAGGGAATTTGGCTTAGTGAAGACTCCCTTGCAATAAGACATAATTGAGTTCAAGTCCAGCCTCAACCACCTCAGCATTTTGTACTTTTAGTCATATCAATATATGATTTCTCAAGTCTCAGGAATTTTGCTGATAAAACACACATGTCAGGCTGCCTAATTTTAGAATTCTTATTTATCATTTTACTTCTTTTTTAATCCTCAGTCTATATTCTTTCTCTTTGTCTTTATGAACAAGGCTGTGTTAACTGGGCTTGTATGTGCCTTACTGACAAACATGCATGTCCTAAAATCTTGACCAAAGTGCCCCCTACTCTGTTCTCATCCCCACATATCTCTTAGTTGAGTCATATTCTTCACATGAACACCAGAACTACCAGGGAACCCTCTACTTTTCGGTATCTCCACCTAAGGAATACCACACACCATGTGCCACCTCTGTCTCAAGTACACCTTGACCACTCACCTGATGGTCCAGGCTGGACACTTGGGTCAGGACTGCCTTTTCCTTGTCCAAATGTTCACATCACTAACACCAAATGATATGCTTCGATCCTTCGCACCGCTAATCACTTCACTGTGACATAATTTCTTTTTATCCATACATTTTGCAAACCATTCAGTTTACAGTCATCTTGGGGAGCAGATACATGGGCATACAATATCTGGATTCATTTTTTATAATCCTCTTTACTTCTTCTGCCCTCTTCCTCTAAATCCCTTTCCACCATTTTCATTTTTGTTGATATTATTAATCTTATTTCATGTTTATGACATATAATCCTTAAAGTTTTGAGATTATTGTGTTCCTGTTCATGGCATATCTTTACTCTACTTATTCCCCTCTCTTCTCCCATCCTTGGTCTCCAGACCCTTTCCCATTTGCAGGAGACCTATCCCCTTCTCTTATTCTTTTGTTACACTCTTTGCTTGTACTTTTGAATATTTAGGAAGGTTCTAAGCTTTTGCTCTTACAAACATTGATGAGTGTTTCTGAATGCCCGTTTTTGTGTACTTATGCAGGATAAATTCCTGACAGAGGGTGCATTAGGAGAAAGGAATTACTAGTTGTCATTTTGATAGATGGTAAATGTCCTTCAAAAAGTTGGTATCAACCTCCACCGTCACCCACAGGACACATGTGCCCTTTTCCACATGTCTTGTCCTCATGACATCACGTTAGACTTCTGGATTGTTATATTCTAATAGGTCAGAAGTAAGTTTTAGATGCCTGACTTAGTATTAAAATTTTGAATGAAGACACACTCTCAGTTATAAGGGTTTGGCTATTTATTTCAAAGATTAAATTCCTAAGATGCCCTTTTCCAAAGCACTTTGGATCCACATTGAGGTAGATCAGACTATCATTATAAAGTGGAAAAAGATACATTGTATATTCTTTTTAAAAATCTTGTATTTTGTCAGTGCTTTTTAATATTATGTTTTATATATTGGTTCTTATTTTTATTTTAATACTGTATTTTATTTATCAATGTTATTTAATATTTATGCTAATATCACCACCTGTACATTCTCACTAAAAATCATTTCAAAATATAACTCAGGTGCCTATCATTACCTCAGTTACACTTTTAAGTCCTATAGTTATCATCAGTTTGGTGTACTTCCCTTGACATTTAAAAAATGTTGGCCTTGGTTTCTAGATTTAATTTTAAATAAAGACACCACATTGTGTCTAAGTTTATTCTATTTTTTTTATTAAATTATCTTGGATGCATTTGCATATCACTACATATTCATTTATCTTAATCTATCTTAATTGTTACTTCCTCTTCCATTCTAAATCTATGTCTCATTTTTTATATTAGACATTCTTTTTTTTTTTTTAGACAGGGTCTCATTTTGTAGTTCAGACTGGCCCTGAACTCACTATGTAGCCCAAGCAAGCCTCAAACTCAGCAATCCTCCTGCCTCTGCCTCCTGAGTGCTGGATTACAGGTCTGAGCCACCAGCTCCAGCATTGTGGTGTGTGGTACTGATTGCAGGTGGGTGTGAGTCACCATGCCCAGTATTGTTGTATGTGGTTAACAGGGATTGAACCAGAGACCTTGCACTTGCAAGACAGGCACCAGAACCACTGAGCTAAATCTCTAGCCCCTATATTAGCCATTCTTTTGATGATTGCATTAAAGTTACTGGCCATTTTGCCTTTACAGACAAGGCTGCATTAATTGAACTTGTACATGCCTTGTTGATTGATATGCATTGGTGACTGCGCCATATTTAACGTCAGACACTGTAGGGTGTTCTGGGGCCGGGAGATTTTTCAGTATGGCATATAGTAGCAACTGGAACTCCAAAAGATGCGATCTACACCTATGCCCTGCCTGGTCTCCTCTACATTTCAAAATAGTCTCAGACTTAACACCCAGCTGCATGAAGAGTTTCCGTCCCAAACTGCCCTGACCTGCAGGAGCTCCATCACGGTCCTGCTCACCTTCGCATCACCACCTATGGACAGGGGCTCAGCGCTGCTAGACTAGGCATGCTGAGAGAGAAGAGGCGAGACATCCCAAGATCTGCACCTGATAAGAATCCTCAGTTGATGGGAGTCACTAGCAGCTGTGGGAAGTGAGACCATGAGGGCCACTGTCTGCCTCCCTGCAGGTTCCGCAGCTCAGCTCACTGGCTCTCACGGCCCTCAGGGCTGAGGCCAAAAGTGCAGCTTTGTGAACTTTTCCTCTGGTGTCCATCCTACACTTCAAAGCAGGATGCCTGCTTGAGACCTGCGTTTGAAGATTATAATCGTGGCTGAAAGGAAATTGTTTTGTTTTGTTTCAGTTAAAAAGACCTTCGGAAATTTCCCATGCTGCCTCCTGTCAATTTGTCTAAAGCTCTCCCAGACCCTTTTCTGAGGCTGATGGTGGGGGTGGGGGTATGTGCCCTCACCACATCTAATCTGATTTTGACAAATCCACAAATAGATATTTTCTATGAACAACTGTCATGTAAGCCTTAAAGCCATTCCTTATGCTTACTTCTGGTTGAAAACGAGCTTTTGCTGTCCTCCACAAATTCCCTCTAATTTCTCAGTCATTTATTTGCAAATATGCTACCAATTATAGGCCAGACACTGAGCACCATGGGTCTCAGGAAAATAAGTTGTGGGACTTGCCCTCAAGAGATCAAGTCCAGGAGGGAAAAGAGACAGTAGGGACAAACATCACTGAGTCAGGGCTTTGTTATGTGTACTTCTAGGAGGTCTACAGCTGGGGAAGTAGCCAGACTGCCTTCTATTCATAGAAGCAAGAAAGAACAGGAGCGTGTTTAGCTAACACCTTCCTTTCAAACTGAAAGGAAGAGCTAGAGCCATGAGTAGAACCGTGAGACTCAGCCACTGACACAGAACAACAGGACCCGGAAACTGCCCCTGGAGAGACTGAGACAACCTGTTGTCTCATCATGTTGACTGTTGTCTTCAACACCATCTTTTTCTCCCTTTAAGGCAGCTTCTACAAATTCCATACACTGGGTGTTGTTCCTGTCTGCTTGTACCCATTGAGGAAGTCATGTGAAATGAGCTTCATATGGGGAAGCAGCCACGAACACAGTCCCTGGCACTTAGACACAGCCCTTTGTGTCACAGAGACACAGATCCCCATTACTGTCACTGAGTAACACTCAAGACAGCATCTGGTTCTCACACAAAGTTGAAAGTGGGGGAGACTATTCCAAGTCTCCAGCCTCACTTGGAAAACATTATAACTCAGAATGAATTACAGCAAATAAAGCAGGCTTGGTGACTTGGTTATTTGTGTTCCAACTTTGGCTTGATAAATGGCATTTGAATGTTAGATAATACTATACCTACATTACTTGATCACACATCTGTATTATTACAGTAACTTCTCTTTCAGCAGAAAAAAGTAATTTAGGTATTATAAAGTTTTAAAGCACCAGAATAAAATGATGCATGTCACATATTAGAGAAATGAGAGTGAAAACCAAAACTGAGGTATTAACACACAGTCCCCAGAAAACAAACATTAAAAACTAACAGTACCACATTGGTTTAGGGAAAAACTTTATGAACAAAACCTCTATAGCATGAAAACTAGCAGAAGAAACCAACAAATGTGATCTCATCTTATTAAAGAGCTTCTGCACAGCAAAAGAAATCACTGGTAGGGCCGGAGATATAGCTCAGTGGTTCTGGCACCTGCCTCGCAAGAGCAAGGTCCTGAGTTCGATCTCGGTAACCACATACAATGCTGAGCGTGGTGAGTCACACCCACCAGCAATCAATACCACATACCACAATGGTATCAACACAGCAATCAATACCACATCCCAGCACTCGGGAGGCAGAGACAGGAGGATTGCTGAATTCGAGGCTTGCCTGGGCTACATAGTGAGCTCAGGGCCAGCCTGAACTACAAAGCGAGACCTTGTCTCAAAAAAAAAAAGAAAAGAAATCACTGGTAGAGCGAAAAGACAACTAACAATATGGGGAAAAATTTTACCACCTGTTCCTCAGACAAAGGGCTACTGTCTAGAATATATAAAGAGCTGAAAAATATCAAGCCTCCCCCAATTTAAAGACCCAATTCAAAAATGGGCATCTGAAATGAACAGACACTTTTCAGTGGAAGATGTAAAAGCAGCTAAGAAGTATATGGAGAAATACTCTACATCACTAGTCATTTGAGATATGCAGGTGAAAACAACACTGAGATTTCATCTCACTCAAGAAAGAATAGTTGCTATTTTGAAATTAGCCAGCAACAAATGCCAGTGAGGCACTTGTTGGAGAAAAAGGAACCTTTCTCCACTGTTGGTGGGAGTGTAGACTGGTACAGCCATTATGGAGATCAGTGTGGAGATTCCTTAAAAAACTAGGATTAGCCTGGCGTGGTGGCTCACGCCTGTAATCCCAGCACTCGGGAGGCAGAGACAGGAGGATTGCTGAGTTCGAAGCTTGCCTAGGCTACATAGTGAGCTCAGTGCCAGCCTGAACTACAAAGCGAGACTCTGCCTCAAAAAAAAAAAAAAACTAGGATTAGAGATTCCATTTGACCGTGCTGTTTCTCTGCTGGCAATATACACAAAAGAATTATGAGATTCAAATCACAAGAACATATGTAGACACATGTTTATAGCAGCTCAGTTTGTGATAGCTCAATCCTGGGAACAATCCAAATACCCATCAATTCTAAACTGGATAAAGAAGATGTGGTTGTTATATAAATGGAGTATTACTCTGCCATGAAGAATGATAATTTTGAGTTATTATACTCAAATGCGCATACCTTAAGGACATACTCACAAGTGAAGTAAATAGGTCATAGATGTGTAAATATCATTATCTTTCCTCTGGTATGAGAAACTGAAGATGTAAATGAGTTCTAGAATGCATGATTGATATTATGAAATAGTAAGTATTCAAAGGGAAATGAGGTTTAGGGATAAGAAATGAGGGAAAAGAAAAAATTTGATGGTGAAAAAAGGAAACAAAGCTTATGCATAGAGGGGTGGTGGTTTCAGGGTGGTAGGGGAAGGGGAGACATGAGAATTAAGTCATGTCATATACTGGTATAAATTCTCAATGTTGAGTGTAATTATGATGTGTATATGTACCAATAAAGATTCAAATTAAAAATAACTAAGTACCACGTGTTGGTGAGATTATAGAGTAGAGAGAGAATTTAGATATGCCATTGGGAGTACATATTGGTAGGATCAGCAAAAACCTATTCAGAAATATATAAGGCCAGGCACTTACCTACTGTTTGAATCAGTAAGATTCAACTGGTACATAATACCTGACCCGAATGAGCTAACAGAAAAAATAAAAATACAAGCATGTGCACTGCCATCTTATTCATAAAGGGCAAGAAGAGTCAGTGAAATCTATCCACTGTCAAAAGAATAAAAACAAGCTGCATGAGATATATTCATAGCAAGGAATGTTACTAAGCAAGCAGAGGGGTAAAACTACTGCCATTTGCAAAATGTGGATAAATTGCATGGATATGACATCAGGTGAAATAAGCCAGACCGAAGAGTACTCACTTCTCATTCCATGTATAACATTTGACTTAGAATGTATTATTTATTCAGTAACAACAAACTACTATGGCTGAAATCATAGAAGTAGCCATCTGTGAGTAGTAGGGTTGTTGGTAGCGGAAGTATTAAGTGGGAGGGACATAAGGGAAACTTTTGGGGTACTTGATGTATCTGTGTTGATTATATACACTTGTACACAATGTGCCTGTGAGAATAAATGCAGCCAATCAAATGGGAAAAGCAAAAGCTATTTATTCAGAACTTGCTATAGCAAGGACTCGGCCAGCATCACTCGGTGGTGAAATGATAGAGTGGGAAGTACGAAAGTCTCACCTGTGACCTATGTGGGTTGTTGGTGTGGAGAAGCTGCAAGCAGCTAACTAGCAGTGGGCATCCTGTGGGCACTGCTTAGGAACTGTATTTGGATTTGTCTGGTTGGTCCTAAGTTGGAAATAGGGATAAAAGTTAGGGAAGCTGGGCCAAAGAGTTAGCTCAGTGGTTCTGGTGCCTGCCTTGCAAGTGCAAGGTCCTGAGTTTGATCCCCAGTAACCACATACAATGCTGGGCGTGGAGACTCACGCCCACCAGCAATCAATACCACATACCACAGTGCTGGGCGTGGTGGCTCACGCCTGTAATCCCAGCACTCGGGAGGCAGAGACAGGAGGATTGCTGAGTTCCAGGCTTGCCTGGACTACATAGTGAGCTCAGGGCCAGCCTGAACTACAAAGTGAGACCTTGTCTCAAAAAAAAAAAAAAAAAAAAAAAAAAAAAAGGGAAGCTGTAGGTCTTTAATCAGGTTTTGGCCACTTGGTGATGAACCTTTCAAAAATTGGTGTCCGGCTTCCTGGATTACTGCTAGAAAAAGTAATCCATCTCCTGTAAGTTGGACATATGGGAGCTGCCTTCCTTGGTTGTTGACTGCAGATAAGGGAGATTGGTTTCTTGGGCAAGTTTTTGCAGGTTGTGAACCAGAGCACTCTTCTCATAAACAGTCTGGCCACTGGCCATTTGCACAGTCAGTCGTCACCTGGACCCAGGACTTAGAAATTGTTCCTTCTACTGTATGTGCGCCATGCAACTCACATAAAAGCCAGAGTATATCAGCTAGTTCTGAGGATGAAAAATTTATAGCTTCCACTACATTCTCGGGAAGAAGAGAGTAAGAAGCCCATGGCAAAGCCAGTGTGTAGGCAGACAGCAGTCATGCAGTGCAGGCCCAGAGGCAGAGTCCTCCCCTTCTGAGCCAGACACTCTAGCTGAAGCCACATGTCATCTCACAGGTCACTTAACTTGCTTACATCTTGTTTTCCTCCTCTGTAGCATGGCACCAATAGCTAAGTTGAGGATTAGAAGAAATAATACATGTAAGGGAATCCTGAGCCATATCATGAGGCCTCAGCTTCCTGGCAATGGCCCAGGGCTCTGCAGAGGCAAGTCTTGCCCAAGAAGGCCCTAGAGCCCTCAGCTTGACACAGCCTTTGACAGATTTCTTTTTTACTCTATGACCCTGACTCCCCTTTTCTTGGAGCATATTCTTTAGAAAATCTGTCATTGTAAACTCTTTTCGTTTTTGAAACAGAGTTTCACTGATTGTTCAGGATAACCTTGAACTCACTATGTAACCCAGGCTGGCCTCGTACTCTCAGCAATCCTCCTGCATCAGCCTCCTGAGTGCTGAAATTACAGGCGTCCACCACCACGTCCAGTTGGTGAATTCTTTCTATGTTCCTTTGACATTAGAATTTTTAAAGAATTCTCTTCCCAGTTTTATAACCCAAGATGGTCTTTCTCAAGGACTTGGAAACTCTCCTTTGGAACATAAGCATCAAAGTAGATAGGCCTGTATCTCCCAGTTTCTATAGGAAATAGGGGCCTAACATGGATGAGTACCTTTCTCTGAGTTGTAAAGCTACCTCCTGCCATGAAGATGGGAGAAATACATTAGTAAAACACACAAAGTGGATGATCTCCCACCAAGGTACTCCGAACTTCTCTCCTGGCTCACCTCAGCCTTTAAAAGCCCGACTGTCCTTTGTCTTGGCTGAGTTGTCTCTGTGCCACAATTACAAATAAACTCTTCCTTGCTTGTCTGTTGAGCCATAACAGTGAAATGGACTGTTGGAAGATGTATCGGTAGGTCAGTGGTGTTTAGTACATTCACAGTGTTGTACAACCATCCCCGCTACGTCATTCTAGACTAATTCCCATGCCATTCGTGGCCAGGCCCCATTCTCCCATCTGCTCAGCCCTGAGCAGTCAGTGACTTTCTCTCTTTCTCCACAGGATAATGCTTCTTCTATATGTGCAAGATATGCATTTTCAATAATATACAGTAAAACATTTATACCCCTGAGGATTTTTAGCAGCTAAGGTAATCTGGCAAATAACATTATAAACTCTTTGAGGTACTGTATGGATCCTTAGAAAAGGAAATAGAGATACTACGCTGAACCACTAAGTCAGAACTGAATGATGATATCATTCTCGATAAACCTTCAAGCACAATATTCCGCTATCCTAACAGTCTTCCAAACAATCATTTACATTTCAACTCCCGAATGGTGATTGGTGCTTAGTTACATGAACCTTACGATGTATTTGATAACTGTGAGTTCCTTTTTCTCACGTGCTCTTTCTTAAAGAAGCACTTCAGGTACATTTTGAGGTTGAACATTCAAAAAGCTGGAAATAGCCATACCCACCACTCAGCTTAATTTAAGTGTTGTGAGCTCAGCTCAAGCCCCCTCAGTGGTTTACTGTGTGACGACTGCCCACCACCACGACTCTTGCCCCACAGCTTCCTGGGGACAGTTTCCATCTCCAGCCACTGAACTCAGCAGCAGTCACCAAGCGAGCCCCTCAGACCGGGCACAGGCCTCTAGAACATGAGGAATTCAGTGACAAAGCTTGTGAGGGTTCCCCCTTATCAGCACAGTGACTCAGATAAGGGCGTTAAGACAGCTGCGAATGGTGCAGACTCTCCATGTCTTCGCACATCTCTTGCAGAGCTGCTGTGTCTGGTCCCTCCTCCTGTCGGCTCAGCCCAGCCATCATCTTTCCCCTGGAAGCCGTTTCTCTGTAACTCTCACCCCTGCTCTTGGCTGCTCTCCTTGCAGTTTCCACCTCCATCATCACTTCTCATAGTTCTTCGTCGTTTTGAGCTGACGTCTCTGTCCTCCCTGTTAACTGGTAGCACCCTGAAAGCAGGTCTCTTATGTACGTCGCCACCTCCCGAACCACAGCGGATGCCAAATGAATAAAGTTACAATTGTACCCACTTTGAAGTCTCAGAACAAGGCTCAGTGACATAACAGATTTTTGGAGCATTTGAATGTTCTTGTGTGGAAATAATGACCTGTCAGGTGAGACACTGTTTGCTCTCAAGAGAGTCAATTAACCCACGAACCATACGCCCTTGCATTTTCCCCTTCATACTTTCTGCCTTACTGTACCCTCATTATGAGAAGAAAATATTGTTCTTGCATCACTCTCCTCTGTCCCCGTGCTGCACTCACTTTCAGTATTCTGTCTGAAATGACAGTACTGCTAGCAACAGGCACAAATACTTTGCCCTGAAGGTTCACGCCCAGGAGCTGGGAACACTGCTCAGAGAAACAGCATGTGCCTGGCATGTATGAAGCCCTGGTTCCACCTCCAGCAGCACCAAAAAGGTTTATGCCCATGACACATTTTCATGTGGTAAATAAAAAACATGTCAAAGTACAACAGCAGAGGAATAAGTGAACCAGGCATGACACAGCCACACAATACCATATCAGAAATAATCCTTTTAAAACTGTATAGAAAGCCGGAGATTTAGCTCGGTGGTTTCAGCACCTGCCTAGCAAGCACAAGGTCCCTGGTTTGATCGCCATAACCACATACAACAATACCGGGTGTGGTGACTCATGCCCATCAGCAATTAGTACCACATACCACAATACCAGGCTTTGTGGCTCACGCCTGTAATCCCAGCACAGGAGGCAGAGGCAGGACGATTGCTGAGTTCGAGCCCTGCCTGGCTACATATTGAGCTCAGGGCCCGCTGAACTACAAAGTTGTCTTAAAAAAAAAATGCTTATGGCCGGGCTTGGTGGCTCAAGCCTGTAATCCCAGCACTCAGGAGGCAGAGGCAGGAGGATTGCTGAGTTCAAGGCTTGCCTGGGCTACATAGTGAGCTCAGGGCCAGCCTAAACTACAAAGCAAGACCCTGTCTCAAAAACAAAAACAAAAACAAAAAAATATACTTATGGCCGGGGTGGTGGCTCATGCCTGTAATCCCAGCACTCGGGAGGCAGAGACAGGAGGATTGCTGAGTTCAAGGCTTGCCTGGGCTACATAGTAAGCTCAAGGATAGCCTGAACTACAAAGCAAGACCCTGTCTCAAAAAAAAAAAAAAACTTATGGAAGAATGGCAGACTCATCAGTTATGGAAAAGAAATAGAAGGACATAAAATTATATAGCAAGTAGGATCCCAATTAAAAATATATGCATAGAAGAGGTCTGGTAGAAAATTGGTGAACTTATTCAATTGGTGGCTTATTCAAACTATGAAGAGTGTTTATTTCCATTTATTTATTTATTTATTCATTCATTTATTTATTTAATTTGAGACTGGGCCTTATTATATAGTTTAGGCTAGTTTGAACTAGCGATCATCCTGCCTCAGTCTCCCAAGTGCTGAGATTACAGATACCTGTCACCATATTGCCCTACAGTGGTGATTTCTGAGTGGTGGAAATACAGTAGTTCTGAGCTTCCTTAATTTTTAATGTTTGTGATTCTGAATTTTCTTAATGTTCTATACATTTGTAATTTTTAAAGTCAATTTAAAATTTTAAGAAAATGTTGAATGAAAAAGTTTTCTGTGTTTCTAGAACAAGCAAAAGCACATCCTTCTCAGAAAGAAAATAGAGGGTGTGGAGGGAGAGCAGTCACCTTCCCTGGCTTTGGGGAACAAGTGGTAACAATTGTCTCCAGCCACTTCCTGTCCTGCAAGCACCTTCAGCAATTCCTCGGGCCTTTCTGCACAGAATCAAAGGCTGCAAGCATCAAACCAAATCTAAAGGAGAACCCGGGCGGTAAACGCTGTCATCACCTGTAGTTCATTGCCCCCTGGATGTCCCCATGCACACAGCTTACTGCGAAGAACATTTTTCAGGAAAGTGCACAGCTGCAGAAAAGAAACACAGTGCTCAAAGTGTGGTCTCAGTCTGACAGCTTCACCAAATTTTAGGAGCTGCTTTTGTTGCGAATGTTTCAAGCCTAGGCATAGCTGCAAACTAGAATTTCCGGTAAGAGGGACCAGAGTCCATATTTTAACAAGCTCCCTAAGAAGATTCTTTTACATGCTAATGTTGATCAAAACATCTATCATTTAGGCAATCTAGATTCTAATTAGCTTTACTTTCTCTGTGTGAGAAAAAGAACACAGGAGAGACTGTCAAACGCTAGAAAGAACTCCCCTGTGCATACTTGTCTAGTGTGGAATGGGGGCTAGCCAGCAGGCCGCCGCCCTGGGTGCAGGTAATGGAGTATTACTCTGCCATAAAGAAGGGCAAGTTTCATTCATTTATGTGCAAATGGACACACCTTGAGGACACACTAGAAAGTGAAATAAATAGACTACACATATGTAAATACTGTATCTTTTCTCTGGTATGAGAACCTGTAGATGTAAATAAGTTCTAGAATGTATGATAGACTTTGTAAAATAAGATAAATTCAAAGGGAATGTGGTGGGGAACGTAATGAGGAGAAAGAATAAATACGATTCAGAAAGAAAAAGAAATAGCATTTATACAAGTGGTGGGGGCTGTGGGTGGGTAGGGATAAAAATGAGAATTAACTTCTGTCGTATACTGATACAAATTCCCCAATGTTGAGTGTGATCTTGAACTGTGTATAAAATATACCAATAAAGAATTCAATTTAAGAAAAACCTAGAAAGAGAAATTGAAGAAGTAAATAAGTTCTAGAATGTATGATAGATATTGTGAAATAGAAAATATTCAAAGGGAAAAGGGGGTAGGGATAAGTAACTAGGGGAAAAACAAAATTTGACAGTAAAAAAGGAAACAAAGCTTATGTATATAGGGGGCAGAGGGTTTTAGAGAGGACAGGGGAATGGGAAAAATGAGAATTAAGTCATGTCATATACTGGTACAAATTCTCAACATTGAGTGTGGTCTTGATGTACATATAAAATGTACCAATAAAATTAATTTTTAAAACGCTAAGTAAGTAGTGACATGCTAACAAATGTTTAACAATTGTAGGGGTGGGAGCCTGACTCTTGGCATTTCTACCTTGTGAATATGCTCCCAAGACCAGGTAATTTTAATTTATCCTTATGATGACATGAATTCAGAGTTACTGCACATTTAAGAGGATCTCAATAGCTGGCATTACCAGCTGCACACTTACCACGTAACATTCCTGTTGCAGGTGGTACAAAGACTCACCTATTCATCTAATTCTCTTCCTGTTTGAGAATGCATATCTTTGAGCTTCTTAAAGAACAAATAACATTGTCTTGTTAATGTATTCAAATTGAGAGGGGCAAGGGCAAAAGTATTCCCTGAATCCCAGAGAATGCTTGATACTGCCTTTCTCAGAAAGTTCTCAAATCCCTGGAAATCAAATTGTAACATACAATTCTAGTACTGCTTGTTTTGCTCTGTGACAGTGTAAGTTTTTTGTTATATTCAAAACCAAGATAACTTATGAGGGTTTTCAAATACCTCACTGGTATTGCAGCTTCATCCATGCTATCTGCCAACATGCTGTCTTAACCAGTTAGAACAGAAACTAAAATGTCTCAAGGAAATTCTTATTTAAAAAGATGATTATGGGCCAGAGATTTAGCTCAGTGGTTCTGGAGCCTGCCTGGGAAGTGCAAAATCCTGAGTTCAGTCCCAGATAACCACATACCACAATACCGGGTGTGGTGATTCACACCCACCAGCAAGCAGCACCACACACCACAATAGCAGACATGATGGCTCACGCCTGTAATCCCAGCACTCGGGAGGCAGGGGCAGGAGGACTGCTGAGTTCGAGGCGTGCCTGGGCTACATAGTGAGCTCACAG
>PVIC010001289.1:45356-61930 GCA_004025085.1 Thryonomys swinderianus
GTGAGCCACCACGCCTGGCATTCAATAAGCTTTTAATCACTGTAAGACTGTGTCTGCATCTTTAAAATGAAACTATAATAGGCTCTACTTCAGAATTATTGTAAGATTTTTTAAAAAGGTTATAGAAGCAAAATGCTTTCTAGTACATAAAGTTGTTAGTACTATGGGCAATAGTTCTGAGCCAAGTTTTATTTTTCTTAAATTTCTCCCTTTACCTAGATATGATAAAGATCAAACCAACTTTTTTCACCTGATATACTTGAAGATGAAGAAAATCAACGTGTTCAACATACATTTGCCATGGAATGTTAAAAAAGATATGCAAAGAGAGATAGTTCCATCTCAAAGGGAAGAGAAACAAGTATACTGCTGTTTAAGAAGCAAACAAGCAATAAATTAAAAATACTGGATGTTTCACTGGTCATTGGAGAGATGCAGAAGAAAACAACAGAGATTTCATCTCACTCCACAAAGAATGGCTGCTATTGTGAAATCAACTAGCAATAAATGCTGGCGAGGCTGTGGGGAGAAAGGAACTCCTCTACTGTTGGTGGGATTGCAGGCTTGTACAACCATTGTGGAGATCAGTGTGGAGATTCCTCAGAAAATCAGGATTAGAGGTTCCATTTGACCCTGCTATCCCCCTGCTAGGAATATACCCAAAGGAATTCAAAGAATCATATTGTAAAGACATGTGTATATCCATGTTCATAGCAACTGAGTTTGTGATAGCCCAATCTTGGAAACAACCCATATGCCCATCAACTGGAGACTGGATAAAGATGTGGTTTTTTAATAAAATAGAGTATTACTCTGCTGTAAAGAAGGACAGGTTTCATTCATTTATGTGCAAATGGATACACCTTGAGGACACACTAATAAGTGAAATAAATAGATCCCAGATATGTAAATACTGTATCTTTTCTCTGGTATGAGAACCTGTAGATGTAAATGAGTTCTAGAATGTATGATAGATTTTGTGAAATAGGAATTATTCAAAGGGAGTATGGTGGGGTAACATAATGAAGGGAAAGAATAAATATGATTCAGAACAAAAAAGAAACAGCATGTATATAAGGGTTGGGGGGTTGTGGGTGGTTAGGGATATGGGCAAAAATGAGAATTAACTTGTGTCATATACTGGTACAAATTCCCCAAAGTTGAGTGTGATTGTGAACTGTATATAAAATGTACCAATAAAGAATTCAATTAAAAATATTGGATGTTTAAATGAAATATAATCCAGATTCAGGAAGCAGAGCTCATGCTTCCCCATACCTCTCTCTCGTGCTTTGGCATCCCCTTGCGTGGTGTGTATGTGAGAAGGAAGACAAAGGAACTTACCCACGAAGTTCTCTTTCTCCGGCTTCTCAGGCGAAGACACTCTAGCATCCATCTCATTCTCAAGAAATTTTTATATGTGGTCACCTTTCATGGGTTTCCAGCCACACCTGGGCTGCCTCCCACAATCCAGATGGACTTGGAGAGGGGAAGAGAGGAAGGTCTGGTGGAGGGAGGGACATTCCTTCTTCTTGTGAGCACCCCGGGGAATGGTCACCCTGGTGAGGGAAGCCCGGCGGTGTAAACAAAAGAATCTTTCAAGAGTTCACGCTGTCTTTGGTCACAGAGAAAATTCAAAGGACCTTCTCATGGAATTGCTGCTTATAAAATATCACAATAGAATTTTCTATACCCTTTATATGTTATAAAACACTTCTATGCATCTCATACAATTTGTTCACCACAACGAAGTGATTACCACATAAAGCAAATACAGCCATTCCTATGTTCTATAAAAGGAAATGTAATTGCCGGGCGTGGTGGCTCACACCTGTAATCCCAGCACTCGGGAGGCAGAGGCAGGAGGATTGCTGAGTTCAAAGCTTGCCTGGGCTACATAGTGAGCTCAGAGCCAGCCCAAACTACAAAGCGAGACCCTGTCTCAAAAAAAAAAAAAAAAGGAAATGTAATTGATTCAACACCCACCAGTGAAGATCTTTTAAATCTCCAATCTAGTCATGCCATTTTCCTGCTTAAATAATGCAGCAGGACCAGTTGTAAGTATGACAAACTAAACTCTTTTGTGTCCCCCAAAGCCCTGCAGATCTGCCCCTCCTTATTTGCCAGCTTCACTCTCATGACTCTCAAGTGCTCTGTCAGTCCCTCTAATGCTTATGTGTCCTCTCGCCACAGGGCCTCTGCACAATTATTGTATATATAAATATTTGGCTTATGTCTGTTTCTTCCTTTAGTCCAGCAATGGACAAACAAGAGCTTACTGTCCAAATTTGGTCTTCCACATATTTTTTGTTTGTCTGTTTGTTTTGAAGTATACTGTTAGGACAGAGCCATCACCATTTGTTTTTCTAGCGACTTTTGTACTAAACCCCACAGAGTTGAATAGTTGTGACAGAGACCATATGGACTACAGAACATTGAATAGTGTTTGTTTGTCCCTGCCTTAAGCTATAAATTTCGGTGAGGGGAGAAAGTCTGTCTGGTATTATCTACTGCTACACCTGTAGCATGTAGAGCACTGCAGATACACAGCTGATATTCACCAAATAAATGAAGGAGTAATTTGCTGATGATAACTGCTCACAGTAGCAGTTCTCTTTCTTGAACCCAGAACCTCACCACCTGCCCCAAGATTCCTTTTTTCCATCACACAGCCTGGAATCAAGAACCATTTTGAATAAGTTCCAATACTGAAACACCAGTTGCCTAATTTCCTCATTTTACCTCCCTCTTGTCAATATCCCTAATATTTTGTTGTTGTTGTTGCTGTTGTTTTTTAAATGTGTGCAAGTGAAACATGACAAAGCAAAGTCTGATTTTTCTCTGGTCATCTTGTCTTTTCTGCTTCTCTTCTATTGTTGTTTTTTACAACCATCTTATTAATTTCTTCCTAGCAAGATCATCTTAAAATTTTTCCAGATTTTGGGTTACTTTTGCCAACTATTTAGTAATGTTAGCTGCCTTCTACACAAACTCAAATTGTAGTAATAACCATGGCTTCCATTGCGGTTTGTAATTATAGAGATGAATAGGGAACTTTAGAACTTTCAGGGAGGAGACTGGGGACCAGAAGCCTGGGATTAAAGCAGGTATGCACACATAATCAGTGTCTGTCTACTTTTACAGTTCTGAACTTTCCTGCACATTTCCCATGAGTGTGGGGGGTGGGGGTGGGTAACTAGAGATCGAACACCAGGCCTATGCATTGAGTTTTCTCTTGTCTTCCCCCCTTTTTGGTGATTTTTGGTTTGTTTTGTTTGAGACAGGATTTTGGTTAAACACTAAGGTGCGTAGAGAGACTAAACCTTATCCTCCTCTAGCTGTAGCTTCCAGAAGGACTTCTGAAGTTTCAGGCATGTGCCACCACCCTGGCACTGAAATTTTCTTTACATTATTGGTTATGGCCCAATGTGGTAATGATACCTGAGTCCACAGCAGGCTTTGGGCTCATACTGCCTGGATAGAAAGAAACCCTAGCTCTACCAGGACTTAGCTGTGTAATCATAGGTAAGTTATGTAGCCCCTTCATATTTCATTTTTCTTGCCTGAACAATGGTGATACAGTACGAGTATCAACTGGTGTTGTCTGTGTGAAAAATCTTGATATTACAGGTAAAACACTCACAATAATGAGTGACATAGAAAAATGGTCGCTATCAGTACCATGAGTAGGAGCTGAACTATAAACATGTTTCTCTGGACTCAGTTAATACTTCTCTCTAAAATGGAAATACTGGGTTAGTTCTCCCAAAGCCTCCCCGTACTATGGTTTCCCGTGAGTGGGCACCAGATTGGGTGTGTCAACGCCTTTGTCATCTCCCTTTGCACCCTTGTCTAGTTCTACAACAGTCCGCTATAGCTCTGAAACTTGAGGCCCACTCCTTCTGTGCTGTCAATAGACTCCATCCTGTTTCTTCCTGGCCTCTACTTTATCTCCATGTCATCATCACTTTGTGACTAGCAGGAAATGCTTCCATCATTTCTCATGTCTGGGGCAGATTCAGTCCTCCTGCAAAAACAAAGATCCTTTTCCTTTGAATTCCATGCCCCTTTCTCCACCCCCCGCCCATACTGCAGCAAAGGTTAGAGTTTAGCTAATTTTTAAACATAGTCCCACTTCATATTGGCCAAATTCCATTTATGCAAGCACTGCCTGTCACTGAGGTATAAGACTCAAAACAACAAAAACAGTAATTGTCCCCTGGAGGCAGCTGGGTAGAGCCTCTGGGAACTTGCTACATACACCCACTTGGGAGATGACTAAGCAATTGTTTTTCTTCTTCTTGCAAAATGTTCCAAATGTCTCCACCTAGAAAGCAAGAGTAGTTTCAACAAATAATGAGCACCTACAAGCTGAGTCCCTCCAGAGGGATGGAAGAAATAAAGCAGGAGCCCATTTTCAAGTTTCCTCTCCATTGTCTATTCAACAGCAATGATTGGGGTTCAGGTGTTGAACCATTAGTGGACTCTTCTCCTTTCATCGTGGGGTGGACAGATGGGGGAAACTCTGGAAGGTCACTGAATGATGACTTTTCTGTGTCTGGATTTTCATCCCTTCAGTTCACACACTAGAGACCTCAAACAGATCAGCTGTTTCTAGATGTCCTCGACATATAGGACATTCCTCTTTCAGTGTCTGTTTTCTCTGAATGAACAGCTAAGAGCAAAAGCCTTGCTTGAAACAATCCATTCTAGTTCCAAACCCTTCTCCTTTTCTGAGTTGTTTTAGGAATGTTCTTCTAGTGTGTGTAATCTAACATCATTTCTCCCTGAAATGCATACCTGTGTTCTTCATTTGCTACTCAAAACACCTCCCTCCCTTCATCTCTCCCTTCTTAGTTTTCCTTCCTTTCTTTCTTCCTTCTTCTGTGTGTGTTTTTCATTTTTTTAAACTGGTTATTCAGTTGAATGGGTTTCATTAAGGCAGGGTCATATATACACATGGCTTTGATCATTTTCATCTCCCATCATCCCTTTCCTGCCCTCCTTTTTTCACATAGGGGGTTCAATACACATATACTTTGCTCATATTCATTTCCCCTTATATCCTCTCCCCCTCCCTCCTAATTCCTTCTTCTTATCGAATAGTCTCCCTTCTGCTTCTTATCATCTTTAGATCCCATATATTATGGAGAACAGGCAATATTTGTCTGAGTCTGGCTGGCTTAGCATGATGGTTTCCAGATTCATCATTTTCTTGCAAATGATGGAATTTCATTGTTTTAGTGGTTGTATAATATTCCATTGTGGGTGTATAAATACATATAACAACTGTAATTATCCATTTCTGTTGATGAGTGTCTAGCTAGGTTCCATATCTTGGCTAGTGTGAATTGTGCTATAGTGAACTTGGGTATGCATTGTCACTAATGTGTACTTTTGAATTCCTTCAAGTATATACTGTACCAAGGAATGGTATAACTAACTCAAATGGTAGTTCTATTTTTAATTTCTTGAGGAACTTACATGTTGATTTCCACAGTGACTATACTAGTTTACATTCCCACCAGCAGTGTAGATGTGTTCTTCCCCCCCCTCAATCTTTGCCAGTAATTATTTATTTGCATTCTCAAGGACAGCTATACTGACTGAGGTGATAGAATGGTGTAGTTTTTGATTTGCATTTTTGTAATAGCTAAAAATGCTGAATATATTTTTCATATATTTACCTGGTTATTTGTACTTTTTGAGAAGAGAATGTTCAGTTCATTTGCCTGCTTTTTGATTGGACTGTTTGATTTTTTGGATCTAAGTTTTTTGGTTCTTTATATATTTTAGGTCCTACTCCTATGCTGAAGAGTAGTTGGCAGATTTTCTCCCATTTTATAGATTGCTTCTTCATTTTGTTAGCTTTTTCCCTTGCTGTGCAGAAACTTTAAAAAATTATGTTTTTCCATTTCGTGATTCTTCCAATATTCATGTGCTATTCACAAAGTCTTAGCCTGCACCTATGGCTTTAAATGATTCCCGTTTTCTTTCAGCAGTTTCAAAGTTACAGACCTTACACCTAGGATTTTGATCCATTTTGAATTGATTGTTATACAAGATGAGACAGGAATCTAGTTTCAAAATTTTACAAATAGATATAGTTTTGCAGCACTACGGATTAAAAACTTTACACAATGTATATTTTGTCTCTCTTCAAATGGCTGTGGTTGTGTTTCTGTTTTTCATTATGTTCCACTCCCATGCTGTTTATATCACTGTAACTTTGAAGTGTAATTTGGAACCAAATATTATGATGCATCCATAACTCATTCTTTTTGTTTAGGATTACTTGGCTAGTCTGCTCTGTGTGTGTGTGTGTGTGTGTGTGTGTCTGTGTGTGCGTGTGTTCCTATGAATTTTAATATTGTTCCTCCTAGTTTTGTGAATAGTAGTGGTATTTTGATGGGGATTGCATTTGATTACATGGCCATTTTGGCAGTAGTAATTCTGCCAACCCATGAAGGTCTTTGGAACTTCTGGTGTTTTTATCACCTTCTTCAGTTTTCAGAAATGTTTATTGTAGAGTTCTTTTACTTTCTTGGTTTGATTCCTGGTATTTTATTTGAAGCTATTGTGAATGAATTTTTTCTTAGTTAGTCCATTTTTGGGGCATAGTAAGCTATTTATTTTTAAATTTGGCTTTATATCCTGCTATACTGCTGCATTCATTCATCAGCTCCAAAAGTCTTTTGAGAGACTCTTTGGGTTCTTCTGCGTATAGAATCTTACTGGTATCACTGGCAAACAAAAAGAATTTGACTTCTTTTCCTATTTGTATCCCTTCTTTTTTCATGTTGTCTTAGTGCTTTAGTTTAAATTTCAAGAACGATATTGGATACAATGGCGAGTATGGACATCTTTGCTTCTTTTCTGACTTGCGAGGAAATGCTTTTAATTTTTTCCTTCATTAAAAATGAGGGGATGGGGAGTGGGAAGTTGAGTGTTTCCCTGTGTAGTTCAGTCTGGCCTTAAACTCACTATGTAGCCCATGCTGATTGGAGGCTTGGCAATTCCCCAACCTCAGCTTCTTGAATGCTAGGATTATAGGTGTACAGCACCATGGCTCAGAATAATCGTCACTATAGATCTGTCTTTCCCATACTGATCTGAGTATTCTTTCCAGATCTGAGCTTTCCTATACTGAGGAATGGCTTCTCAATACCTAGTTCCCCTAGGGCTTCTTATCATGTATATGTAAGCAGAATTCAGCTTTATTTGCTTTGGACTCCATACTGCTTCTAAAATTTATTTACATTCTTTAGTGCTACTGAATATGTAATAGTATAATTAGGCCAGAGTTCATTTAATTGCAATACTTTCAAGTTTTTGTTACTACAAGAAATGACACTGTGAATATTTTGTACATTTCCTGGTGCATATATATGCAACTTCTTTTGCCTCCTTCTGTCTGATTTCTTTTAATTTACACCTTTACCAAATTGACTAATAAACACTATTATTTTGCTAGATCATAAAATCCAGGTGTAAACATATAAAATTGAATTGGTACATTTCATAATACTGTTGAAAAATGTTTTCCAAAGTAGTTGCTGGCACTAACCTATACTGGCAAAGTACAAATATTTCCTTCGCTCCATCATCGGTGATACATTTTTTGGTGTTTAACAATGAAATGAATGTAAAATGATAGTTATAATCAGAATTTAATTTCCATGAATTTTAAAAAGGCTAAACAACTTTCATATGGCTATTTACAATTCATGTCTTCTTCATTATGAATTATACTTGTACACATACTTCTTGCTTTTATGGGGAGGAGGGAGGGCTTCTTACTCATATGTAGTTTTATACATACTTACATTTATAGCATAGACACATTTATGCATTACTTATATTTTATCTGACAGTTTGTATGACAAATATATTTTCCTACTTTTATCTGATTTTTTTTTTTTTTTTTTTTTTTTTTTTTTTTTTTTTTTTTTTTTTTTTTTTTTTTTTTTTTTTTTTTTTTTTTTTTTTTTTTTTTTTTTTTTTTTTTTTTTTTTTTTTTTTTTTTTTTAGACAGGGTCTCACTTTGTAGTTCAGGCTGGCCCTGAACTCACTATGTAGCCCAGGCAAGCCTGGAACTCAGCAATCCTCCTGTCTCTGCCTCCAGAGTGCTGGGATTACAGGCCTGAGCCACCATGCCCTGCACTGTGGTATGTGGTATTGATAGCTGGTGGGTGTGAGTCACCATGCCCGGTATTGTATGTGGTTACCGGGATTGAACTCAGGACCTTGCGTCTGCCAGGTAGGCGCCGGAACCACGGAGCTAAATCTCCGGCCACTGATATCCTCTTTTTAATGAGATTTCAGTATGTTTAATTCTTGGTGTACTTTTTTTTTTTAATCCTTTCCTTTTGTAGGTGTTACTCTTAAAGATTGAAAGATCAGGGTTTTTGTTTCTGTTTTGTTTTTTGGTTTTGAGTCAAGGTCTCAATATAGAGTGCAGGTTAGCCTTCAAACCTTGGCAATTCTCCTGCTTCTGCCTGCCAAGTGCTAGGATTACAGGTGTGTACTAAAACGCCTGGCTGAAATAGCAAGGTTTGATATTGTCAATTCCTCCACCTTGCTGTCTTTAGAAACATTGTTTCCTCATCCTTTGGCCATTCATATACACCTTAAAATAAGTTTATAAAAGTTCTTCAAAATTGTGAAAATTTTGATTGGAATCAGGTTGAATTTTCAGATAATGTGAAATTGATATTCTATAGATTGCCAACATAGAAGGCAAGATCATTGTGAGTCTACCATTTAAGTGAGTTTCCTTAAGTGAATCTCATAAAGTTTAAGAAAAAAACATAAGCTAAGCGATACTTCTTTGATTAGATTTATCCCACAGTAATGTCACCACTTTTTTTTTTAATTCCTGCTATTGCTGTTCAAAAATGCAAACTGATCACTGGATAAAATTTATCTGTAAATCTCACTAAACTTTATTAGTTCTGAGTACATCACTTGTGAATATCTTCCTTTCTATTCTGTGGTTTTTACTTTTGCACTAGAACTGTTGAGTATAATGTTGGAGTGTAATTTCCTTCATTGACCTAACTTTATGGGATACTTGTAACACTTCATAATTAGCCATAATGTACACTGTGCTTATAGATTTCCTTTACCTGTCAGTTTCCTTCCCATTCCAGTTTACGTTTAAACGAGAAAAAAAAAACTACTACCTTGGCTGAATTTTATTAAGTGCTTTTCATGACTATTCTGATAAAATGGGCTTTTCATTAATTAATGTGATACCGCTTTTAGATTTTCTAAAATTATTTTAATCTTGATCTCCTAAATCCAACTTTATTATGACACATTATATGCTTTGTGTTGCTAATAATTTATGGGTTTTTTTATTATTCTCTTGAGTAAGTTTGGCTTCTACTATTTCTTATACTTCTCTTTCGAATTTTGTCATTATGGCTAGGCTGGGCCTTACTAATGAGTTAAAGTGTTTTCTATTCTGTTATTTTTGTATATTCCTGAAATAACCAGTCTTCAGTATTCACAAGGACAGCAGAAACTTTCTGAGCTTGCTTACTTTACAATTACAGGCATATGAGAAGTATAGTTAACATCTTCATGCTTATTCCTTTCATTTTCCTTGCCTTTCTTCTCTTTTGCCTTTTTTAAGGTGATTTAACTTCTCCCTTACCAATTAAGAATAACCACTTACTTGGCCCCCATTCCACAGCAGAGCTGTGCTGAGACAGACCAGGCAAACACGCACAGGGAAGCTCACTCACCGGAACCTAGACCACAAAGAAGGCCTGTGCCATTCATTACCTGTGCCCAGGGTGGTGGCCTGCTGGCTGGCCCCCATTCTACACAAGCTGTGCTGAGACAGACCAGGCAAGATAAAGGTTGAGTGATATCTCCTTTTGAGTAATGTGCTTACCTTGGTATATTATTGTTGCTGATTTTTTAATTGAGTTCTTTATTGGTACATTTTATATACAATTCACAATCACACTCAACTTTGGGGAATTTGTACCAGTATATGACAGAAGTTAATTCTCATTTTTACCCATAGTCTTACCCACCTACAACCTCCATCCCTTATATACATGCTACTCCTTTTTCAATCTGAATCATATTTATTCTTTCCCCTCATTACATTCCCCACCACATTCCCTTTGAATATTTCCTATTTTACAAAATCTATCATACATTCTAGAACTCATTTACATCTACAGGTTCTCATATCAAAGAAAAAACAGGGTATTAACATATCTGGGATCTATTTATTTCACTTATTAGTGTGTCCTCAAGGTGTATCCATTTGCACATAGTTGAATAAAACTTGTCATTCTTTACAGCAGAGTAATACTCCATTTTATTTAAAAAAACCACATCTTCTTTATCCAATCTCCAGTTGATGGGCATATGGGTTGTTTCCAAGATTGGGCTATCACAAACTGAGCTGCTATGAACATGGGTATACATATGTCTTTACAATATAATACTTTGAATTCCTTTGGGTATATTCCTAGCAGGAGAATAGCAGGGTCAAATGGGACCTCTAATCCTAGTTTTCTGAGGAATCTCCATATTGATCTCCACAATGGTTGCACAAGTCTACAATCCCACCAGCAGTGGAGAAGGGCTCCTTTCTCCCCACAGCCTCGCCAGCACTGATTGCTGGTTGATTTCACAATAGCAGCCATCCTTTGTGAAGTGAGACAAAACCACTGTTGCTGATTTTGATGCCATTGTTACTCTTTTTAGTTCTTCACTCTAACATAACTATTTTTTTTAAATCTTCCTACTTTGCTGGTACTGAATCTGTCCAACTTTCTGAGTTTCTGTCCTCTTAATTGCTAACCTCTTTATAGAAGAGGGAAACTAGTTTCTGTTTTGCCTTCTACTCCTAGGTCACTCTTCACCTCTTGTTCCCACACCCTCTCCTGTCTTCCAGTCAAAACAAATACTCAGAAGTAAAAGGCTCTCAGTCTGCGCTAATTCTTCTTCTGTATTATTATAAGGTGAGCAAAGTCTCCAGTGGTCTTGCAGCTCTCAGTTGGTATTGTCTTATATATGACCCTTTAGCCTCTGTTACCCTCTGGCATATGTGAGGTTATTGAGATCTATGTGATCTTTATAAATCTGCTAAACCTATTTCTAAGCTTTCATTTTCCTGTCTTCCTACCTCCCTGATTCCCTAGTGACCTTTTATTCCCATAGGGTACTGCAGGTGCATTTAAGACCTGCATGTTGTATACACATTGCTCATTAATTCTAAATTTTAGCATATGGACATAGAAGTAACTCATGAGTTCAAAGTCTTCAGAATAGAAATTATCAGAACTTTTCATTTCATTTACTATGTTTAACACTGTTGTTGGTACTGATTTTTATTATGATAACAAAGATAATGTGATTGTTCTGTTCAAATACCTCCCATGATGTACCAGAACTGAGAACTCTCAAGGGTCATTACAGATTCAAGGAGGACAACCCAGGAAGGTGCCACTACCAAAGGACCCCGAATAACAGAAAGAAAGATACTTGCAACAAACATTGCCATGACACCAGGCAAGGAACTAAACAAATAACATTAGTAACAACAAAGGAGTAGAAATGAGAAAATATTCAAAAAGCCAGACACAAAGACCACCACCACAGGGAAATTCAGGAAAAAGGGAAATAGAGCAAACACAAATTCAAACACCAGGAATCTTTGAGATGGTATCAAAAGCAGATCTAGTTAAATGGAAATCAGAACTCATTTCCGAGATGAAAACAGAGATACTGTCACCAATAAAGGACTTCATTAAAGAAGAGATCAGTGAGATGATAGAATCTAAGAGAGCAAAAGCAATGGAACATTTTAAACAGCTTCAGACAGAACTCCAGTTGATGAAGAAGGAGAATGAAAGTTTGCACAATAGGATGAATAAAGCAGAGAACCAAATTTTTGACCTAGAGGACAGGATAGCAGTCAATGAACAGGAAAGACATAATCTATGGAAAATGGCAAGGGACCATGAGAAATTAATCCAACAGCTTCTAGATGACTCAAAGAAGAATAACATAAGACTGATTGAAGTTACTGAGGAAGCAGGAGACAGTGCAAAAGACAATGCAAAAAACTGTTGTCAGAAATAATGGCAGAAAACTTCACAGGAAAAGAATTGGACATACAGATAAATGAGGCCTATAGGACTCCAAAAGACCATGACATAAAAACGCCTACACCTAGACATATAATTATCAAGGTTCCAGATACACAACAAAAGAATGAAATACTGAAAGCAGTTAAGAGAAAGGAAGAAAATCACCTACAAAGGGAAACCCATTAGGAACACAGCAGACTTTTCAACACGAACACTCAATGCAAAGAGAGCCTGGAGGGAAGTGTTTCAAGCATTGAAGGAAAATAAACCTCCTTTGTATTGTGCAAAACTATCTTTCAGAATAGACTTAATTACCAAATTTCATTAGTGTTGCTGGATACAAGATCAATGCTCAAAAATCAACAGCCTTTGTCCACACAAACAGACTCATTGAAAGAGAAATTGGGGAGTCCCTTTCACAATAGCACCCAGAAAAATGAAATATCTAGGAATCAATTTAACAAAGGAGGTGAAAGACCTTTACTCTGAAAACTACAGTACTCTCAAAAAGGAGATAGAAGAGGATATCAGAAAGTGGAAAGAAATCCCTTGTTCCTGGGTAGGGAGAACCAACATCAAAATGGCTATACTCTCACAACTACTATACAGATTCAATGCAATTCCATTGGAAATCCCAACACCATACTTCACAGAGCTAGAGAAAATCATCCAAAAATTCATCTGGAACCACAAGAGGCCTAGAATAGCAAAAGCAATTCTAAGCAACCAGGACATGGCAGGGGGTATTACAATCCCCAACTTAAAACTGCACTATAAAGCCACTGTGATAAAAACTGCATGATACTGGCAAAGTACAGACCCAAAGACCAGTGGAATAGATTAGAAGATCCAGAAACAACTCCAGAAACACTAAGCCACCTTATCTTTGACAGAGGAGCCAAACATCCTCAATGGAGGAAAGACAGCCTCTTTAACAAATGGTGCTAGAAAAACTGGGCTTTAACCTGCCCAAAACTAAAGCTAGACCTATCTCTTTCACCATGTACTAAACTAAAATCACAATGGATTCGAGACTTAAACATTAAAACAGAAAAAATATATGTACTGCAAAACAGGTTACGTAAAACTCTTGGAGACACTGGCTTAGGCAGAGACTTTATGAACAAAACCTCTATAGCACGAGAAGTAATAGAAAGAATCAACAAATGGGATCTCATCCTCCAAAAGAGCTTCTACACAGCAAAAGAAACCTCTGGCACCACTAAAAGACAACCAACTACATGGGAAAAAGTCTTTACTAGCTATTTGTCAGAAAAGGGCTACTATCTGCAATATATAAAGAACTTAAACAAAACAGCTCCCTGCCAAGTTTAAAGACCCAATTCAAAAATGGGCATCTGAAATGAACAGACACTTCTCAGAGGCAGAAGTAAAAGCAGCCAAGAAGCATATGAAGAAATGTTCAACATCACTGGTTATTTGAGAGATGCAGATGAAAACAACACTGAGATTTCATCTCACTCCACAAAGAATGGCTGCTGTTGTGAAATCAACCAGCAATAAATGCAGGCAAGGCTGTGGGGAGAAAGGAACCCTTCTCCACTGCTGGTGGGATTGTGGACTTGGACAACCATTGATCAGTGTGGAGATTCCTCAGAAAACTAGGATTAGAGGTCCCATTTGACACTGTTATTCCCCTGCTAGGAATATACTCAAAGGAATTAAAAGATTCATACTGGGCCGGAGGGTTAGCTCAGTGGTTCCG
Organism: Thryonomys swinderianus; assembly: GCA_004025085.1. NCBI lineage: Eukaryota > Metazoa > Chordata > Mammalia > Rodentia > Thryonomyidae > Thryonomys > Thryonomys swinderianus. Next base: position 59,205 of record PVIC010001289.1, read on the forward strand.
GCGCCTGCCTTGCAAGCACAAGGACCTGAGTTCGATCCCCGGTTACCACATATAATGCTGGGCGTGGTGGCTCACGCCTGTAATCCCAGCACTCGGGAGGCAGAGACAGGAGGATTGCTGAGTTCGTGGCGGCTTGCCTGGGCACCATAGTGAGCTCAGGGCCAGCCTGAACTACAAAGCGAGACCCTGTCTCCAAAAAAGCAAAAAAAAAAACCCCCAAAAAACAAAAAACAAAAAAAAAGATTCATACTGTAAAGACATATGTACACCCATGTTCATAGCAGCTCAGTTTGTGATAACCCAGTTTTAGAAACAACCCATATGCCCATCAACTGGAGACTGGATAAAGAAGATGTGTGTGTTTTTTTTTTAATAAAATGGAGTATTAAAATGGAGTATTACTGCCATAAAGAATGCCAAGTTTCATTCATTTATGTGAAAATGGATACACCTTGAGGATACACTAATAAGTGAAATAAATAGATCACAGATATGTAATACCATATCTTTTCTCTGGTATGAAAACCTGTAGATGTAAATGAATTCAGGAATGTATGACAGATTTTGTGAAATAGGAAATATTCAAAGCGAATGTGGTGGGGGAACATAATGAGGCGAAAGAATATGATTTGGAAAGAAATAGCATGCACATAAGGGGTGGGGGGTTGTGGGTGAGCAGGGCTATCGGTAAAAATGAGAATGAACTTCTATCACGTACTGGTACAAATTCCCCAAAGTTGAGTGTGATTGTGAGCTGTATATAAAATGTACCAATAGGGCCGGAGATTTGGCTCAGTGGTTCTAGTGCCTGCCTCACAATTGCAAGGTCCCTGGTTCAATCCCTGGTAACCACATACAGTACTGAGTGTGGTGCGCCCACTGGCAATCAGTACCTCATACCACAGATGCCGGGCTTGGTGGTTCAAGCCTGTAATCCCAGCACTCAGGAGGCAGAGTCAGGAGGATTGCTGAGTTCAAGGCTTGCCTGGGCTACATAGTTAGCTCAGGGCCAGCCTGAACTACAAAGCGAGACCCTGTCTCAAAAAAAAAAAAAAAAGTACCAATAAAGAATTCAATTAAAAAAAGAAAAAGAACCACTGACTTTTACCTCTACCAAGAATTTTACTAGAGGTAGATAAGTTTTTTTTAAAAAAAGTTGGTGTAACGTCTCATCTGAATACAAGGAGTTTGAGGATACCAGTTTTGGTCCCTCTTCCAAACTTACTTGCTAATGTTTAACTTTTTGATCTTTTAAATGACCAAGTTAGATACTATTTACTAGTACGTTTTGCCACCTTTAGAAACCATCTCATTAAACTGGGTTTCAAGACTTTTCTATACTATGACACCATAAACTATACTCTGTAGGCTAAACTTATCTGGCCATCAAGTAGTGAGGCCTAACATTAAGCTCAATCAATTACATGAATTAACAGCTTCTCCAAATTCTATATGGAGAATAGGCTTTCACATAAAAAGAACAGAGGAACATTTTTACTCATTTTCTATTATGTAGTGTCTTCATTCTTGGATTTCTACAATAACCATTCAGTCTACTACCTCTAACAGATTCTCCACGCTGCTGCCTTGATGACTTTTCTGAAGCGCCTGCAAAGAAATTTCCATTTTCAACCCCTTAAGGTTGTTTGTGAAGGCATGTTTCTTGTGTTTTAGCTTCAAATTAAAATACTGTGCTTCATCCAGGTGTAACTGTATTACCATTCTACTACCTTGTGCCTTTATAAAGCTGCTTTTAGTCATCCTTTAAGACTTTTAACATCACTGAAAAACTTTTTTGGACCTTGTCAGGTGGTAAGGCTCATCTACGCCAGCCAACTGGCCTCCCACTAGTGTTTCTGCAGCCCTTGGTGGTACAAGTAGCCTATTATTTTTTCAAATCTACTGCTTATTCAACTGTGTTACATCTTGGCTTTTAGTGTGTTTGTGTGTGTGGTATTGGGGATTGAACTCAGGCTTTTGTGCTTGAAAGTCAGGCACAGTACCAGTTAAGCTAAATCCCCAACTACATCTTGGCTTTTCTTTAGCAAAATTATTAGTACTCATCATACAAAGTTGTGGAACAGACAAAACTAATATCTTGCCATCAGTGTAAACATTCAGAAAATATTTTCTTTACTTTTATATAAACCTTTGAAGTCCAATATGTGCAAGACTGGAGAACTACATCTAAGAATCTAAGAGATGTAAAGGATATAGTTCCTCTGTTCAAAGGGCTTTAAGGATTGCAGAAATACAGCTTAAAGTAGCATCACATTATAGAGATTACTCATTTAAACTATTTTTTGAATGGTCACAGTATATAAGCAGTACAACACAATCTTAAAGTTTTATGCATAGACAGAAAGAACAAATGACAACTTCTAGCAACTAGTATAATATTAACCGTAGGTCATATTCTGGAATAAAAATAACCATAGACAGCAAAATAACTGAAATTACCCTGTGCATATTTATCAGAACTTTATCATGAAACTAGAAGTCAACAGCAAAAGAAACCTCAGAAAATCTGCACATGCACAGAAATGAAACAGCACACTCATGACATGTCAATGGATTATAAAAGAAATCAAGGAAAAAAATATGAGAGTTCCTAGAATTAAACAATAATATTAGTACAACACACCAGAACTTATGGGACACAATGAAAGTGGTCATAAGTAGGAAGTTTATAGCTATGAATGTTCATACCAGAACAGACCAAGCCC
>PVIC010001289.1:62030-94880 GCA_004025085.1 Thryonomys swinderianus
GGGGAGGTGTGGGTAGGGATATGGGTAAAAATGAGAATTAACTTGTGTCATATACTGGTATAAATTCCCCAATGTTATATGTGATTGTGAGATGTATATAAATTGTACCAGTAAAGAATTCAATTAAAAAAATTAGAGAACTTAGAAGAAATGAATGGATTTCTAAATATAAATGAATTACCAAACTGAACCAAGATTGAAAAACTCTGAACAGTCCTGTAACAGTCAATGATATAGTAATTAAAAAACAAAACAAAACATTCCAACATCAAAATACCAATACCATTCATTCTTCACAGGTCTTAAAGAAAAAAAATTCTAAAATTTACATGGAACTAGAGGAGTCCCAGAATAGCAAAAGAAGTTCTGAGTAACAAAAGCAAAGTAGGAAGAATCACAGTACCAGATCTGAACTTGTGTCACAAAGACACAGAGATAAAGACAGCATAAAACTGGCAAAAAAAAAAAAAAACAAAAAAACAGCCCAGACATGTGGATCAACAGAAGAATCAGAAACAAGTCCATACACACTTGGGCTATTTCATCCTTCACAATGAGGCCAGAAACACATACTTAAAGAAAGAGTCTTTTTGATAAATGATACAGGGGAAACTCGTTATCCATATACAGAAGACTGACTCTGAACTGCATCTCCTACCATGTGCTAAACTAAAATCAAAATAGATCAATGACCTAAAAGTTAAAACACAAAATATTTAACTTGTTGGAAAATAAAAGATAAAACTTTTTTTTTTGATACCGGGGATCAAACACACAACCTTATGCTTGCAAGGCAGATAGATGGTGGTACCACTGAGCTAAATCCCCAGCAAAATTCTTGAAAACATAGGTATAGGCAAAATCTTCCTGAGCAGAACTCCAAGAAACAATACCAAGAATCAAAAAATGGGTATGTATCACATTAAAAAGCTTCTGCAAAGAAAGTGAAAAAATAACCTATTGAATGAGGAAAAACAATTGGCAGCTCTTATGTGGACAGAAGACTACATCTAAAATATATAACTCAAAATATTAAGATCCCTAAAATAAAAGATCCAAACAATGGGCAACCTAATGAATAGACATTCCTCAGAAGAAATACAAATTGCCAATAAATATATGAAAAAATATTCAATATTGCCAGCCATTCAAGAAATACAAATCAAAACAACTAAGATTCCATCTTACTCCAGAAAAAATGGTCAACAAGAAATCAAATAATAACAAATGCTAGTGAGGTTCGTGTGGGGAAAAAAGAAGCCCTTCTACACTGCTGGTAGGAATGTAAACTACCATAATCACAATGGTAACCAATGCAGAGATTCCTTAAAAAAATTACAACCAGAAATTCCATTTGACCCAGCTATTTTCCTTTTATGTATCTTCCCAAGAGAATAAAAGACATCATATTGTGGTGATACATGCAGATCCATTTTTACAGCAGAACAATTTATCATAGCTACATCTTGGAAATGGCCTATATTATGGCAAAGCCAAAATACTAAGTCAGGGATGATAAGCAGGGTCTAAAACTGGGGGAGACAGATTTAGTTTATGTTGCAATGGGCCTGACCCAAGTTCAGAGTAAAGATGTCAGGCTTCAATTTTTGTCAGTGTCCAAGCATGGATTACACAAGCAGAGTGATTGTGATTATCTAATTGGTTTATCTGTGTATGATCGGTTATGTATTACATCATTATTCTAGATTCATTATTGCAAGTTTAAACTTAGGAAAATACATCAATTTAGTGTAAGTTCAGCTAGACACATATTTAGAATGTGTATTATTTCAGAGTAAGGTCTGTCAAGAAGGAACAGATGAGGGAGACTGATAGCCGGGGTGGGTATCAGTTCAGGGCCAGGTCAGCCATGAAGAAATTTGCTTGGGCTGAAAAATAAAACTGACTGCAGCCAACACAGCCCTGGACTGGTGTCCCACCTGTCAGACCTTTCGTATTTTTATCAAGGTAGCAGCAGGCTACAGTGTCACTGGGAGACAGAGGGGAAAACTCGAACACCTTCACCTAGGCCTTGTGAGGCACCTGAGGGCCTGAGACTAGGGATGTGCCAGAAATGCCCTTAGTACATTGTACAACAGGTTCAAGCCCTGGGCGGATAGGGAGTGTGGAAAACTGACATCAAGGTGTCTCCTTGACAGCATAACCATTACCTAGGGGCTATGTTCTTGACAGGGAGTTCTGTTCTTGGCAGCACTGGCAAAAAAATGTACTTACAATGATCTTTCATTACAGGCCACAAAACTTTGGATTTAACTCCAATTTCAGATTAACCCATAATGTACTTAATTTCAGGTTAACCCATATCATCTTTTCCCTTTTCAGTATGTCCATCAACATACGAATAAAGAAAATGTGGTATTTCTCACATTCTACCATAAAGGATAAGGTTGAGTCATTCACAGAAAAACAGAGGTAGCTTGGGATCATAATATTAAGAAAAATAAATCAGACACATAAGCTTGAACATCACATGGTTTCTTTTACATGTTACGGTTTGTGTCTAGATGTCCCTGCAAAGCCTCATGCAGTCATAGGCGGGGCTTTTTCAGAGGTGGTTCGATCTAGAGTGTGTGACTGATTCATGGTACAATGCTAGGATTAAGGGTGAGTGATTTCTAAATCAACCCAATGATTGGTTTGGCACCACTCTAATCCCATTAGCCTGGAACAGAAAGAGGCTTGTCTTGTCTCTTGCTTCGCTACCTTCTGCCAACCATGAACTGTTTTGTCTTTTGCAATGCCTGTCTGCTGTGCCACTTTATCTTGCTGCCAGCCTTTTATGGAGTAAAACCTCTACAAATTAAATAAACCTTTTCTCTTTTACTTTTGAGTGAGTGTCAGGGTATTTCGTCTCAGCAAGGAATGAGAAAGCAATTAAGACACATGAAAAACCCAAAATATAAAGATGAAAATAAAGAGATAGGTAGTAGGAAATAGAGATCTTTTTCAAATGGTAAGGGGAACAAAATATGGAGGGAAGAAGGAAGAGAGGAAAAGGGATTAAAAATTGAAAAGAAAATAGAGCTAGAGCTTTTAAAAATGGGGAAGGTAGATGATTGAAGGAGCAGTGAGGAAGAGGTAGGAGGTGAAAAAAGAATTAGGCTGAGTTACATACATGTCACAACTCCTCATGACAAACAAACATGTATGAACATGTACCAATACAAATTTAAAATATTAAAGGTATGTATCAATTGATTCCAGTGTTGATTACAACATAACTTTTGCACAAGATATTAATTAAAAGATGAACAATCAATAGTAAAACAGGGCTTCAACTACATTTAGACAAAAAATATTCAATAAATTAGCTCTTGTAAATACAAAAAAAGGTGTAAGTTTAACAAAACACTTAGAAAGTATTTGTCATATCCATAAATTTTATTTTAAAAAATTGTTAAAAACTAACCATACAGGAATATTTAATATACTTAAAAAGTTTGTTCCCCATGTTGAAGGAAAATACATTTGCAACATCTTCCAGACACCATCTTTATAAAAGTAAAACTTCTAGATGCTGAAATGTACTACAGTAGACTCTATAGTTTACACTTTTAATCACAGGATCGGAATTCTCTTCCTACCCCCACCCCAGCGTGGCAGTTATCACTCTTAAGTTAAAGACATTCAATCATGTTATATTACCACAGGTCCTTAAATAGAGTACACACTGCTTATTTACTAACAGAGCAAGTCTTCTCTATTTGCTGTCACATAATTATTTCAGATAAGCATTTGATTTAAATACAAATAAAAATACTACATCCCATGATTGTAAACATTCACCAAGAGCTTCCAGAGTACAATGAGTAATAGAGGTGGCCCAAGTGTTCCTCATTCATCTGGATACTGCTGAGATTAGGAAAAGTTGTTCGGAAGGCAAATAGTAAGCCTTCCTTGTATTTCTGTAAGAAAGTAGTTCTGAATATATAGTTTTAGTTGAAAACACCTGAAAGTCATTCTAGAGACTACATAATTTTAAGCACCATTTCCACTTACCTGAAACATATTGAGTTAAATTCAGCAGTAAGTATGATCATAAATATTAGAAATTAAAAACAGTGGGTGTCCAGTTCCCTTCTGTGGATACACATGAATACTGAGTCCCAATTGACACTAATAGGAACCACTCATGCATACCAAGGGCAGTAACTCCCCAGGGCCACATGCAACCCATAAATCTGAGGCACAACTATTACTTCTGTCCACCGATGCTATTAGATTTAAGGCTGTATTCGGCTATAGAGTTCAGTCTTCTCTTTTAATATTCTTTCTATGTAGATCACTTACATGATTCAAAATTTTGTACGATGGGAGATGAAACGTCCCCAAGTAACTTTTTAAATACGATTCCCCTTATAATTTACTGTCAGCATATTTACATAGGGGAGTGGAGAGTATTCATACTTAAACGATTTTTAACAATGCAACTAGGATTTGTTGTCACAATTTCCCTAGGATTATTATCATTTTCATCTTCTGACTTTTGGCCGACTTCACATTTGTCAGATTGTTCACTGCAGTTCTTAGGCAAATCTCATGACGTTCCAGGGTAAAAATTTAAAATTATTCACTGCCACCCACTTTGGGACAGGCTTGGTTGCAAAGCAAATGGTGTTCCTGGTGTTGAGGGGTAACTTGGAAAGCCATCGGGCTGGGCTGGATAGCTTTCTAGAGCGGAAGCTGAATGGACCTGAGAGAAAAAAAGCACAGTTTAGCAGACTGTTTAATTTGATCAACTCTAGACTTGCTTTTGACTATGTTATGCTACAGATAAGAAAGAAAAGAACAAAGTTGGGCAAGATAAAGTCTCCTACATTTTCTGACGTGGGGGAACTTCTTTAGGTTAGAGAAGAGCTAGAAACGCCAATAAAATACTTAATATTCCAGCAAGTAAAAGCCAGTAAGTTTTCTAGTTGACAATTTGTTAAGACAGTCTTAAAAAGATGACATTTCAGGTAAAATCTAAAAACTGAGATTTAAAAAATTGCAAGTAAGACAAATAAGTCATACAGATAATTTTACCAACCTAACTCTTCTGAAGAAAACAAACAATTTGCCAATTTTGCCATAATTTGCCATGTTATCACTTGTTTTTTACAGCAAACATCACCTGCTTACCTGCTGTAACAATGCTGACTGTGCAGCTGCATTATGCTGTAATTCTTGCAAGGATGACTGTGAAGGATTCTGGGCAAACCCAGGGATACCTGGGAGGGACAGAAGGCCTGGAAAAACAGAACTGCCTGCAGCTTGGAGTCCAGATGATAATCTACAATTGACAGAAAAAGAAGTCAAACTGCAGAAAGACAAATTACTTATATACTTGTCAAAGAGTATCTTAAGATATTAAAAACAAAACAAAAATGTGCTGGGTGTGGTGGCTCACGCCTGTAATCCCAGCACTCGGGAGGCAGAGACAGGAGGATTGCTGGGTTCAAGGCTTGCCTGGGCTACATAGTGAGCTCAGAGCCAGCCTGAACTACAAAGCGAGACCCTGTCTCAAAAAGAAAACAAAACAAAAAAAATTTAGAATCTATTTTGTTGTTAGAAGGAATCAGGCAATGACACAACTTCAATTAAAATAATTCTGAATGTAACAAATCTGTCTTACATAATACTTTCAACTATAAGCAAATAACCCAATACAAATCCTAAAACTTTGGAAGTATTAATACTTACATATTTATCATAACACAATTTTAAGAAAAAACCCCTTAGAAATCTATTCCTCTCTTGGAAAGAACCATATCAGTCACTCAATTTCTATTAAATTATATTATTCTGACTCTAATAGGTCTATGGTTTACCTAGTAACTTTTGCTATAAGGAAGTAAAGTCAAATATTAATAGTATTTTTAATTTTTTTTTTTTGAGACAGGGTCTCACTTTGTAGTTCAGGCTGGCTCTGAGCTCACTATATAGTCCAGGCAAGCCTTGAACTCAGTAATCCTCCTGTCTCTGCCTCCCGAGTGCTGGGATTATAGGCGTGAGCCACCACACCCGGCTAAATTTTGTATTTTTAAACAGTATTTATAATAGTAATAGTTAAGCTGAATACTAAATCCTAAAATTGTTACTAAGCACTGATATCTACATATTTATTTACCATCACTGAAGAGCCATGAAACATTTTTTTGAGGGGGGGACAGGGTCTCACTTTGTAGTTCTGGATGTCCCTGAGCTCACTACGTAGCCCAAGCAAGCGTCAAACTCCGCAATCTTCCTCCTGCCTCTGCCTTCTGAGTGCTGGGATTACAGGTGTAAGCAATGAAACATTTTTTTGCACTGAAGTTTTGGTCCCAAAATGTAATTTGGGCTATACAAAATAATTCTATTTTGGCTTTCATTTGAATAACGTAAGACAATGAACTCAACTTAGGTGAAAAGAAATTTTATCCCATTTGCAAACTATTCACATACCCGGCTTGTGCAACTAGAGCAGAGTTGAAATTTGAACTAAATGCTGAAGCAAATCCTGGGAGAACAGGCGCTGGCGAGGGGGCTGTGGCTGCGACAGGCAATGGCGGGACAGCCGTGACGGTGGAGGGCGCCTGCAGCCCCGGGAACGCAGGGAGAGCAGGGGTAACGCTGGGGGCATTAGAGACAGAAAAGCCAGGGTAGGAGGGGTTTGAAGAAGGGAGAGGTCCTTGGGTAACTGAGAAAAGTGAGGGGACAGCAGTAGACAAGTTGAGGGGGAAAGGTGCCGCCGAGACTGGCGCCGAGGCCGAGAGCCCTGAGAGAACAGCTGCCGTGGAGCCTGGGGGAGCCATGGCTGCGGACGTGGCCGCACTGGATGAGGTGCTTAGCAGTGAGCCCGGGAGAGACACTGGCGGGTTGAGGGAGGGGTTCCCGGGTAAAGGAAAACTATTGGTCAAAGAAGTAAAGGGAGGAAGAGCAGGGAATACTGGGGCAAGGGGAGTGGAGGACGCATGTGGCGGAAGGGAAATGGAGGCGAGGGGGTTGGAGCCATTTAAGGGAGTACTCAAACCGGAGAGACCTGATAACGCAGGATTAAGGCAAGTAGATAAACTGATGGGCACTGACGCAGCCGAAGTGTACGCATGGCCCAACGTCCCTGACAAGCCTAAAGTGCCACGAGGGGGATTCACGGAATGAGGGGGCCCTTTGAAGGCAGAGGGGGTGGGGCTCGTGGGCTCAGTTTTGATCATAACGGGAAGGGTCGTCACAGCAGGAGTGGGTAAAACGTGCAGGTCTGAAGTACCCGGGTGCGGCCCGTGCAAGAGGGCAGCCGACGCGCCACAGCTCACGGGCACTGGTGCCGAAGAGGAAGTAACAGCAGCCAGAGGAGACTGCACCGGCAGTGCAGGGGGGGTGGTGGTTGAGGAAGTCACAGGAGACGGCAGGCCAGGGAACACGGCCAGCCCGGGAGTAGAGGACCTCTGTGGGGCGGGAAGAGCCGACGGGGCGTAGCATTTGTTGGGAGCTGAGGCAGGAGAATCAGAGCTCTGATTAGGGAGAGAGGACAAGGAAGCCAGTCCACTTGTGACAGATGAAAGAACAGAGGAGTTGATTAAATTTGTGTCATTTGATGTCAGAAAGCCTTTTAAAGCAGACAGAAGAGGATTATTTATGCCAAGTGAACCAGCAACACTGGGAGCAGGTCCCCCAGTAATCACAGGAGTCGGGTTGGAAACACCTTGGGATGTTGGTGTCAAGGGCAAAGGGAGACCTGGAAAAACTGAGGACAACGCAGTGGAACTGGGATGACTGGCGGAAGCAGCAGTAGTGTTCGTGGAAAAGGAGAGGCTAGTGTAAGGGGCAGAAGTGGATGCAAATGTGTCACTGGAAGCAAGAGTGGCCCGAGGGGTAGATGCAGCCTGAGGGGCTGGGCCAAGAGGAGCAGAAGGACCTGGCAGGGGCACCAGGCCAGAAAAGATGGAAGGAACAGGAGCAGGAGTTGTACTGTGGATGCAAGTCACAGACGCAGCAGGCAGCGCAAGGGTCCTGATCACGGTTGGGTTCGGCACCGATGGCTGAGGTGTATGGATGGCTGAGCAGACCTGCCCTGGGAACACGGGAAGGACAGCATTCGGTACATTCATTCCAGCAGCAGAGGCAGCTGCTGATGCTGATGGGTGATTTACTGCCTTGACCGGGGATGCGGTGGGGAGAGGAGTTGCAGCAGGTGTTGAAGGATTAGAACCATGAGGTGAAAAGAGTTGACTTGCTGGGGTAGAAAATGCTGTGGGAGAAAAAAGGGGAAGAATTTATCATCATACCAAAATGTCCAACTTGAAGTTAAAAGAAATCCACAAGTTTTGTCACATGTCACAAATATCAAAGAAAATCAATGACAGGTATAATCAGCTCGTCTCATATCTAAATTGCTGCTTTCCATTATCTGGATTTGCTGGACCCATGTTCTCAACCATGTGCTAGTTTATTTTTATTGCTTCTTAATAAAGTTCAGAAACAACTCCTTAATCATGTTCAATTACCACAGCATAAGCCATCAACGTATGCTACTATTACCAGTGTTACTATCCATTTAACCTGCTCACCTCCTTCCAAAAAAGAATCACTAGTGAAGTAAAACAAAAGATCTAAGTTTTCTTCATCACCTTTTCATAGAAGTTCAAGACCTGCTGAAGGTTAAAAATCTAAGTGGTGCCGGGCGTGGTGGCTCACACCTGTAATCCCAGCACTCGGGAGGCAGAGACAGGAGGATTGCTGAGTTTGAGGCTTGCCTGGGCACCATAGTGAGCTCAGGGCCAGCCTGAACTACAACGTGAGACCCTGTCTCAAAAAAAAAAAAAAAAAAATCTAAGTGGTTACAGAGCCAGAATAAAACGTTGTATGTCCTGACTTCGTAGTGTTCTGTCCCACTATGCTACCTCCGTTAGAAACCGGCTCAGGACTCATTAGGCACCATCCTCTGGGAAGGGAATTTTCCCCCTGGGACTTGTAATCATGTGCTGCAGGAATCAGACTGCGTACTACTTTACCACAGAACAACTGATGCTGTATTTGTTCTACATCAGAAGGCGCCTCCTTCCTGTGCATACCTTCACCTACAGGACAGAGACACTTAAGCACTGATGCCACCTGGAGGGCACCACTTGGTTTTCAATTCCACTTTTACTTCCAATTCCACTTCTTGCTCTGTTGTCTTTTATTCTTTTTCAAGTTAAATTCCGCCAATAATATTGAAAAAATTAAATCTAAAATTAGAATCTGACCTACCATTTGTCAAATTTTTAATCAAACCATATCTGTATATCAAAATACAATTGAGGCTTCCAATTATCAGAATATAAAATGAATACAGATATGGATACCATATAGTACTGAGACATCATTGCAAGTTTTGCAAACAAAATATAAAGCTGGAAGATTAATTTTAAATCAGCATGTACATTTCATAGTGAAAAACCATAGCAATATTAAGTCACTGTTAGTTTTAATTATATCCTTTATCCAAAAACTTTTCCTAGAACATTCCCAATACATTCCACTCATATTATTCTCAATAACCAGGCTGACAACCATGATAGATATCAGTGATCTCAGAATCACATTTTTTTTTTTTGCTTTTTGGAGACAGGGTCTCGCTTTGTAGTTCAGGCTGGCCCTGAGCTCACTATGGTGCCCAGGCAAGCTGCCGCGAACTCAGCAATCCTCCTGTCTCTGCCTCCCGAATGCTGGGATTACAGGCGTGAGCCACCACGTCCGGCATTGTGGTATGCGGTGTTGATTGTTGGTGGGAATGTCTCCACACCCAGCATTATATGTGGTTACCAGGGATCAAACTCAGGTCCTTGCGCTTTCGAGGCAGGCGCTGGAACCACTGAGCTAACCCTCTGGCCCTCAGAATCACATTGATACTTACTTTGATTCTGCGTAGGTTTGGACTGATTGGAAAGTTCTTCACTTTCTATATAAAAGTAAATAAATAAAAGTTAATTTCAATTTTAATTGGCTTCATTTTCTACATAAAAGTATATTGATTTCGATTTTAATCAAATTACTCAACACACTAAGAATCACAAATAGTTGTCAAACATGAATAAATGGAGTTAGGAAATAAAATACATGCATGTAGAAGAAGAAATAAAAATTGTAAAGTGGAACTGGGATGACTGGCAGAAGCAGCAGTAATGTTCTGGGGATTACAAACGATTGTTCTTTCCTCTCCCTCTACCCTGTCCTACCCCACTATCATTTATCATGGTCGTCATCTGTTGTTGCCTGTCTGCTCCTTGATTTGCTCCCTTTGATTTGTTACATTCAAATAAACACTGTAATTTTACAGATAAAAATCTCTTTCTGGAAAGACAGGGGCCTGAGCATGTCATCTAAAAGAAACTGTGGGTGTGTCTAGGGTCAGAGAAGCCCAGTGCCTGAGCTAGCAGCACCTGCTCTGGACACAACTGGCAACAGGAGTGGGGGACCAGGAAGTGCGAAGTGGGGGCTAGGTGAAGCAGATTTCAAGCAAATCACTATGAAAGTCATTAGAGAAATGTAAGACATTTTCATATTGTTGGGGCAGGGAATGATAGCCGAGGCCAGCTGCAAAACTCAGGATAGTCTAATAAACTGACCTAAGCAAAAAACATACCAAAAGGTGTAAGCTAAATTATTCTATCAGACTGGCAAAATTAAAAACTAGTAATGTCCCCAATGCTGGGCGTGGTGGCTCACATGTGTAATCCCAGCACTTGAGAGGCAGAGGCAGGAGGATTGCTGAGTTCAAGGTTTGCCTGGGCCACATAATGAACTCAGGGCCAGCTTGAACTACAAAGTGAGACCCAATCTCAAAAAAAAAAAAACAAAAACAAAAACAAAAAAAAGAAAAAACTAATAATGTCCCATGTTGAAAAGGTGTAAAGATAATTGTATGTGCACATACTCTCAGTGGTGGCATAAACTGGTACAGAGTTTTTGAGAACAGTTTGGTAATATATGGAAAAATGTAATTTTTCGTCAGGTGTGGTGGCTCATGCCTGTAATCCCAGCACTCGGGAGGCAGAGACAGGAGGATTGCTGAGTTCAAGGCTTGCCTGGGCTACAGAGTGAGCTCAGAGCTAGCCTGAACTACAAAAGCGAGACCCTGTCTCAAAAGAAAAAAAAAAAAAAAAAGTAATTTTTCATATCCCACATTCCCAACAGACTCAAAAAAAGATGAGATGGAAGTGCTGGGAGTATTAGCCCTTCTAACCTATTTAAAAGCTCTTCTTTCCCATGTTACCCAACTGGTGGCATTTGTACTTCTTCCTGACCTGTCATATTGTTCATAAGAAATGGTTCTTTTTTCTATAACCTGCCTGTGTTCCCACATGCGGTCCAAGAGTACCCAGGTGGAACCTTAATGTCATTTAAAAAAGAATGTAGCCACCAAGTCATTTGGCCATGGAACTCGGGCTACACCAGGACAGGAATTCTCTCCCCTTTTCTGCTGGCTCAGGGATTCAATCCACCTCCTTCATACCCTACCAACATACAAGTGATAAAATGCCTTTGGGCAAAATATTCTTTGCTAACCCAATCCTCCACCCCTTAGGTATTCATTCAATAATTCTAGTTTCTCCAAACCTCCTTTGCTCAGTCACATAAACATCTGCCCTAAGTGACCAAAGATTTTTCAATAAAGACTTGGATGTTATGAAGTGCCTTAGCCTTCTTAAACTTAGTAGTTAATGGAAAGCCTTGAAAAAACCCAGATACTCTGAACCTTTCTGGGATTTTTGTATGTAGATTACAGTACTTCTCAAACTTACCTGGTAAAAACCACTTGGAGTCACTTAACAATAAAGATCATCCTTTCCTTTCTCCCTTAAATCACTGAATCTGAATCTCTCAAGTGGGGACCTGAGGATAATTTTAACAAATACCAATAGGTCCTGGCCACAAAGAAATGACCTTACTGCCATTTTGCCATTCTTCATATTTTATTACCAGTCTCTTTTTAGCTGTTTCAACCTAATTCAACTAAATGCCAGGTATACTGCTGAGTCAAGAAATGTTAGCAGTGCATTTAGATAGGTCACGTTTATTTTAAGCGGACCAGTTTGGATTCCCCTTCTGTGAGTGTCCACATATGCCACGTCAGAGTTGCTCATTTTCTCACCTCTCTCAAAACCTAAGATGTTAATTTTCATAAACCACATTCCAATTTTAGGAAAATTAAAGCATTAAAAATGTGCAACTTAGAAGTAATGAAGGAGAATGTACTGAAACTGTCTCATTTTCCTTACCAGTATTTTTTACTAGTTTGCAAACTCTTTGCAAACAGGGCTGTTTGTGTACTTTGAATCCCCAGCATACAATACATCAGGTCATTTAATGTTAACTGGACCTGTTCCTGATTACATTCATTTAGTTAGGTAAGTAATAGGCTCTTGTTACGGTGCCTTGGAGAGCCCTCAAATTTGTGACTCTTGTGCCTCGGTCTCCCAAGTAGCAGGATCACAGGCATAGGCCACTATGCTCAGCTGGGTAATATTATTAAATTGTTACTCTAGATTACATGTGAGAAAGTGGAAACCCATCAAGATAATGAGGCAGCCTAGTGCTACCAGGGATTCGTCTTCAGATGTGTCACTCTTCAACTTGTGCTCTCATTGTTAGGACACAGCACACTACAAACTGCCCTCCAAATGGATGTTGTGAGTGAGTAAGCTGCTTATTTTAACAGTGTATATAATGTAACTTTACCTGTTCCTACTGGATTCGGCGTATACGGAGGTGGAGGGGGTATACCTGGAGCTATGACATTGGCTAATGGTACCAGACCTGCATTATTATAAGCACCTAAAATACAAATATAAGAAAAATCATATACAATTTAGTACACTATATGACCAGCAGCTCAAATTGTATTAATGCACCATTCCAATCTGTTCTCAATACTGTCATAAAAGTTAGGTCTTACAAGGAGTTAAGAGTCTAGGGCTAAGAGAAAATAGAGACCAGTGAGACAACAGATGATCCCTACTTCCCACTGGGTGTTCTTCCAGGCAGAAACTCACTGACTGGCAAGGCAAGCAGAACTCTGTATTTACAGCAAGGCATATGTACCTGACTCTTTAAATTAAATGCATTAATGATACTTCTCCACACCAACCATCAAAAAAGGGTTTCAGGATCATTAACCAAAGTGAAATCCCACAAAAAATAAAGAATAAAAATATTGTACAATTAATTTATCAAAAGGAAAATACTCTAAGTAAACTCACTACCACAGAGACTACTAGTAGCTGGACACTAGAAGATGGTTATGGGCAAAATTAAACACTCGTAACTCTCAGAAGGGCTCAGATTGTCTAAGACCAATACTAGAACTTACTTTCAGTTTAATAAATAAACAGCAAAGAAGAAGAAGAAATTAAAGGACTCCTTACTTGGTGCAATGGTTGCATGTGGCCGGCATGGAGGTATTGGATAAGGAACAGGTTTATGCGGATTGTACGTTGAAGGAGGCTAGATGAGAGGGAAAGATAGTTAGGAGAAAATAAAATAAGCTGTCTCCTAGCAAAATAAAACTTACTAAAATATTTAGTCTTAAGACTATAGACTAAGACATGATGAAGGGGGCCAGGGATTTAGCTCAGTGATTCTGGCATCTGCTTCACAAGCACAAGGTCCCAAGTTCGATTCCCAGTACCATATACCCTAGTGCTGGGCATGATGACTCACACCTGTAATCCCAGCACTTGGGAGGCAGAGGCAGAAGGATTGCTGTGAGTTTGAGGCTTGCCTGGGCTACATAGTGAGCTCAGTGCCAGCCTGAACTACAAAAGCGAGACCCTGTCTCAAAAAAAAAAAAAAAAAAGACAAGACAAAGTATCATAAGAGTGGTTTCTATCAAATTGCAAAGGTAGATCTTGCCAAAGAGTATCACATGCTTTTATTAATAACCAATCACCTCCAATGAAGGGTAGGTCTTTATGCTAAATAGCAAATTTTTCTGTGATCCAGCACATGCTAATCCAAGAATTGCTATCTCCTCCTCAGCAACACATAAAAATATGCTAATTATGGAATCTTGCCTATGTAAGAACCCCAATGGCAATAGCCTGCTCAACTCATCAGGGATTCGACCTGTGATTTCACCCTTTCTTCCATTTAAGAAGATAAAAGGACTGCTTGCTTTACTAATTGACAATTCTGACACTAACAGAATGTACAATGGAATAAGGAATTCACTGTTTTAGTTCTTTGGTCTTTTGATATGCACAAATCCGCACATACTTTATTGTATAGCTGATGGCAATTATGTGAGAACTAGAAATACCTGAAGCTAATACTCCATACATTTATTTCCAGAGAGCACATCTTTGGGAATGGTTGGATTTCTGCCTAACACTTATGAACAGGAGCTACTGCATTCTCCTGTGTGAATGGGCAAGGACTGTGAGGGGGCCACAAAGATGTCTTTTGTCCTTCAACAATCTCTCACACATGGGGCTGTCTTGTCTTGTCCACTTACATCCTATTCACAGTCACTTTCTTGAAGACTTTCAACCTTCTGCCTTTATTTTTGGTTTACTGATCTGATTTGACCAAACCAAAATCTGAGTTAAAGCAAATATCTCACCCTATACTTCAGTTCAACAGGTGAATGTGGCAAGAGAAAAGAATAAAAATAACCTGACTGACCTCACTTAAAATAAAACATGTACCCTAAAAAGTGCCTGTACACTGCTAATTATACTGTATTTCCCTGGTTCAATGGTAGCCAACTCATGGCATGCATGCGTAGCAAGCCATCTATATCACTGAAAGCTCTAAAAGGTTCATTGTCATTACCCTAGGCCATCCTTCCATATAATTTCTCCTATACTGAAACTTTGAAACACAAATATTTAATTTATTGAGTAGCCAGAAAATTTAAGAATTAAAAATTGTTTCAACTTTTATTTCCTGAACATACTGGTTTGGATGGTCCAAGAATCCGTGCAGCTATTCCTTTGCCTTCATTGGTACATTCTTCACCGTCTTTTTTCAAAGGAGTTCCCTATTTAAAAAAAAAAAAAAATTACAACATAAACACAAAACATCAAAGAAAGAAATAAAACCCAATTCAAACCCAAACAACAAATATAACCATACTGTATTATGCTGAAGGAAAAGCATTAACTTGGTGGAATAAGACTCAGATTCCAACCCAGTTCTGCCCTGGCTGGCTGGCTGCACAATGCTGATTAGGAGGTTCTTAACCTTAAATGTAAGCATTAATGTGGTAACCAATGGACAACATGGCTTCCCACTAACCTACATCTCTTATGGTTCTTCTACAATCCTGTCTTCAAACAGGAAGGGCTGAATTGTGTAACTAATGAAAAAGGTTGACCTGTATTAACTATAGAATAACACACAAATGATGATGGCATTCGATTTCCAATGCAAAGTCCTAAAAGGCCTTGAGTCTTCTACTTGGCATCTCCTGGATTATCCGAACTGAGAGAACCCAAGCTCTGTGTCTTGGGATACTCAAGCAACATTATGGAAAAAGTCTTTATGACCAAAACAAGTGAACGAGCACCTGCAAAAAACAACACCAACTTGCCAGGCACGTGATAAGCTATCTTAAAAACATACTGTTCAGCTCCAAATCAAGTTTTAAAATAAACGCACTATCTCAAGAAACCCCTAGCAAGGACTAACCAGTTTAGCTGATCCCAGATTCCTGACCCATTACAACTAAATTAGATAATAAATGTTTATTATTTTAATCCACAAAGTTCCTAGATTATTTGTTATTCAGTAACAGAAACATAATAGCCTTTAAAAATTTTATTTCATAAAGTGATTTGACAGCACAAGATGCTAATAAAAACAAGTTTTTTTTTTTTTTTTGAGACAGGGTCTCACTTTGTAGTTCAGGCTGGCCCTGAGCTCACTATGTAGCCCAGGCAAGCCTCAAACTCAGCAATCCTCCTGTCTCTGCCTCCTGAGTGCTGGGATGACAGGCATGAGCCACTACGCCTGGCACTGTGGTATGTGGTGTTTCTCAAATATTCTTAACTATGAAACTACCTGTAAAATATTGAAAATATGAGAAGTGTTCCTTTACCAAATGTAAATCAGTACTTCTAAAATACCTGAGTACAAAACAAAATCATCTTATTTTTGTTTAGTTTGTTCTGAAGATTTTATAAAAACAGAGTAAACACAGGAACTTTGAATTGATAATGAATCCAGGAATTATGTTGATAACATGACGAAATTCCTTTCCTTTGCAAATGTATCATTAACTGTTATTTTCCCCAAATATCATTAACTTACAAGACTTGTAAAACTCAGTCATGCAAAATTTTATATATATAGTTATCAAAGTGTGCTTACTGGGAAAATTCCATTTATACGACTGGGTTTTCCTTTGGGATATGGATTTCCTGGGATTGTTCCACAAGAAGATATCATAGCATGCGGAGCTTTGCAGCCCCCCTTGAAAGCCTGCAATGTAAAAAAAGAAGCCAGTGGTAATAAACAACAGACAAGCAAAGAAAAAGTTAAGTATTCTGGATATTGGGAAGCCTAGCTAAAAACACAAATTAAGGAACAGTATTCCATTCAATCTGTTCATGTATCAGTCAGCACTTAAATGTCCCTTAGGACATTTTAAATTTGTTTTAAAAAGTCACCTGAAGTAGAACTATTAAAAAGGCAACCCCATAATATTGTTAATGCTGCAACTAATAGACCTTAAAACAAAGATATCTTCCTAACAGGTTCTATAAATTGTGTGCAAAAAAACATCTTATTATCTCTTTCATTGCTTCAACCACCAAGAAATAATCCAAATCTATAAATACCAAACCTACTGTACAAGGAGGGTAAGGTGATACAGCAATGAAAGACACACGGTCCTTGCTCCAAAGAAGTTACAAATTAGGTAAAAAAACACAAATAACAACACAGTGTCTAAATACCTATCCTGAATAGGTAGGAATTATTTGGACATAGCATTCCACATAGTATTACATGGTTATGAGACAGTGAAGGAAGGGGTTGGATCTAGGACATTTATTACTGCATCCCAAGCTTCTGAAATGAAGACTCACATATACTGAATTGGTGTTTAAGCAATACACATGAAATTAATAAAAACCACTTTATAAAGTAAATATTTTGACAGTTCTATCTGTATGTATTATACAACTATGCAGTTGTATTTATGTTGGATATATGTAAAACTATATAAAATTTTATAATTATATAAAAATATAATTTACAGGTATATATGCTACATGTTTTTGTATAGTCTCACTACTGTTATAAATCCATTCACAACACAGATGAATTATATGATATATATAATGCAGCTTCCTAATAACTCTAAAAAGACATTTCAACTTTTGCTATTTTAATTCACCTTAGGTGAATTCTCATATGAATTATATATTTTTACTCATTTTCACAGAACAAACTTTTTTTCAGGCTAAAAGGTAAGAACTAAAAGGTAGGAACTCAGGCTAACAGGTGTGAATATTTTAAAGGCTCTTCAGGTTTACCTTGTAGAAAAGGTATACAATTTACATTAGTCAGAGACCTTTTCCACAGAACAATAGTTCCAGAAATTTCCAAGAAGGAAAATGACACCAAGAGAATGCTCTATAAAGAAAAAAACAAAACCAAAACCAAAAAAAAACATAGCAGTATATGAGTATATGTTTGTTGCCATAAAGATTTTAGAAAACCAACAGGGAAATTATTAAAGTAAAACATCATGAGCTCAGATCCTGATCTGTTACAATAACGTGGGACCAAGGCAGAGTTGCCTACCCTCCCTGAGGTTAGAGGGTTGTACAGTGTGAGCTGCGAGGCCTGAGACCCCAGTCTACAACTTCCTCAAGCAGGTTTCTAATTAATTCAGTTCACAGGTAACACAATCCGAGGGTCTTACTTCCTTAAATGAGAAAACAAGTTTTCTAGGTTTGGACAAGTACTGCAACTCCCACTTTTGTAGATTTTAAATTAATAAAAGTGAAATTTTGCTGTTGTATTACTTTCTTATAAATATGATTAACATAAACGGGATAACAAAACAAATTTTAAGTCAAGTTTCTAAATAAATGAAATTTTTAAAAAAAAGGGACTGGAACCATGGCCAACTGCTATTAAAGGATCAAGACATAAACACTTCAGGAGGTATAGAGGAGAGGCCTACTGGCTTTTCGTTCTTTGCCTGCATAGCAACATTATTTTCTAGAGCTAATACTGAAGATGTACAACATTCAGAAAAACCAGTCATTTAAACAGCAATATTCATACAATTACCTGTTCAAGTACTCTCTTGCAGCGTTTCTTCTCAGACATATTTATCCTGAATAAATCTTCAATGGGACGAGAATTCTGTGCATCAACAATGTTCCTACCAAAGAAATACGATTTTAGCATTTCACTTAACAACCTGGACAGATACAGAGGTCAGCAACTTTTGCTTACACAAACGTATCTGAGCAAATGTTTCCCATGACACAGGAGAAAGGGGATTACTTACTTTTAAGAGGCTACTTTAAGTAGCATGTCTATATAACAAACATAAATGCAACTGAAGAGATAATCATCTAACTGATTACTATAAAGTAAAAGTTTAAACAAATTATTATTTTGACTACAGTGTGTGATTGTGCACATTGGTAAGTTCAGCTGTCTGGGAAGTCAGGCAAGGGGGAATTTGCAGACAGAATAAAATTTAAAAAGGGTTGAGGACAGAACTCAGTCAGGCTAGTGGGAGAGCACTTGCCTAACATGTATATGGACCTGGGTTTAATCACCAGTACCAAGAAAACATTTTGTGAGTCATAAAAATACACCCTTTTCAATGAGTGTGAGGAGAGCTACAGCAGCAAACCAACCTATGTGTTAAACACATTAAAAATCATGGTTGATCTAAAGACCAAGTTCTGTTTTATGCTGCTTTAATTTTGCTTTCAATGTACATGTATGAATATATGAAGGGCTTTAAAACGTATGCCCTATAATGAAAAACAACCTACACTCTTCAGTTATGCAAATTAAAATCCCTTTCCTTTTTCTTTGAGCTCATTCAGCATGATTAGCTGTCGAATGCTGCACTAGGTACTTTCACATAGATTATGGTTTTAAACTACATTGTCAGTAGTTATTATCTTCATTTTTAACACTGAGGGATATAAGGCTCAGAAAATAAAGGTGCCTTGCCCAAAGATGTGTCAGTAAGCAGCAGAACTTTTGTCTAACTCTTTAAGTCATAACTTTTCCAACATGGGTTTCAAGTTTTTTGTGTATGAAGACAAAGCAAGTCAATGCAATGCAGAGAAATCAGATTAAATAACCATCACAGGCCCCACTATTTTCTAAGTTATAATCATGGACACAGTAAATACACTGGATATTTACTCACATGCAGAAATCAGAATTCATCACTACTCTTTCACTGACTGTATTTTACTGAGTCTATTACTTATATAATTCTGACATTAAACACATCAGAGTTAAGAGAAAACTAAAAAGCATCTAAATTTGAAGAAAATGGAAAAAAGAAATACTTACGAAGCTAAAAGTTCAAGAGCAACTAGCTTGTCTTTACTGAAGGTGAAACAGTTGAGTATATTGACCACTTCTGCTGGGTGAACAGCCACCATTTTCTATTATCATAAAAAAATCATTTTAATTTTCAACATGAAGTTTTCACATTAGGTACTTCCCTTTTTGGGAAAATATAGTTAAATGTTCTTAATATAAACATTTTAGGTGTAAACTATTCAAAAGTAAGCCCTAGCAATTCAAAAAGAAGTTCTAAAAATATGTAAATTATGTTTTTTCAATGTAACATTTCCAGTAAAGATTCATTTTTCTCAATGTATTATAGAATAAAACACACTAACCAAGTACTTTCCTCCAAAAGGTAACATTCATACATATAGGAGATTACAAGTTTCTGAAATTAGAAGAACACTGTATGAACCAGTTGGGTGAGAGTAGGTATATCAATGCTCCCTGTAGAGCGTGGGCCAGGGTGCTAGTGCCACATGGGAAGGGAAGGCCCCACTGGTCACATAAGCTAGGAAAACACTGAGTTAAACAGTTTCCCTACTATAGAACTTTCTTAAGAGACTTATGTTAATATGCACTGCAACACTGTTATTTTTTAAAAGGTTTTCAAATACTTTTATTAATGAACTACCAGAAGAATTGATAAAAACATATACTCCTTTGCATATTTTAAGCTGATACCTAAAGATAAATTTCCTTATAGTTGTAAAATCCTTAAAATTATTCTAGCTCATTCAATTTACAGAAATGTTCATTATAGATCCAAATTAGCCTAACATGAAAACAATCAGTCAAATCGGACTTTCAGAAAAACTGAGAATTTAACACGTCAGTGTATTTTGTTCCTGTGATAAACTTTTCACCTCTGAATTTTAATTCTAAAGTAGGTAGATAATCAAGTGGGGTTCAAAGCTGTAGAGAAGCTGTTGTCCTGATATGACATGGCAAAGCTCTCATCAATATTTCTTACAGAAGAGTTCACTGCTTTGCTTCTCTCTGGTATAAGCAGAAAAGTCTTTCGACTCACAGCATTAGAGAAAACTTTGCTTTTTGAAAAACAACAAAAATAATTGTTAAAGAGGAGGAAAGAAGCACTAACAGACCCAGATACTTTGTTAGGCGTATCAGTTTGGATATTTAGAACCTACTTTAAACTGCTTCCACTAAACCTGTCCATGCCTAGTACTTGCTGGAAAATCTTCTGAAACAGTAAGATACTCTTGTTTGCTCTGAATGCCCTGATGTTTCAAGTTCTAGACTGTGTTTACTATGCACTGGGAACTTGTGCCACTTAAATTTCAATAAAATGAAACTAAAAATACAGTTTCTCAGATAGACTCAAGATACTGTTGTGTTCAACAGCCACATGGCCATGACAAAATGGACTGTACATACGCAGATTTCCACTTCTACTGAAAATCACTTGGACAGACCAAAAGAACTGTTAACTATAGTTTGTTTCATGACTTTTCTTAGACTAAGCATAAAAGGATGAGGATGGATATTAAATAAAAGGAAGTCCATAAAAGTACTTAATTCAATTCCTTTATTTTACTTGTTAATGAATACTTAACCCTCCAGTCAGCCAATTAAGACACTAGTACATAATTTAATAATACAGTACATGTAATTTACACTGAATAAAAAATTTGCTGGCATAGTTCTTAATCAGTACATGGGCTTAGTACATGTTTACATTCTTGTATAGCGTTGGTACATGTGCATAAAACATCATAATTATTTTTTCATCCCCTTTCTTTCCCATGACCTTGTCTTTTAATCTCTTTCCCATCTGAGAAAGATCCATCTCTCTAGTTACTATTGACTATCTTTTATTTTCCTCACTGTTTATAATTTGGGCATAGTAAGAAATACTACACAACATTTAGGCTTTTTTGTCTGACTTATTTCACTTAAGTTGTATCCATTTCCCTACAAGTGACTCAAGTTTATCTGTTTTTCTGATGGACCAGTATTTCATTTGTGTAAATACCATGTTTCCTTTATCTGTTCATCTGTTGATGGGCATATATGCTGTTTAGTTTTTTCAAATGGAAACAAATTACAATTTGAGATGAATTATGGAAAACTGAGAGAATAACATTACTTAAATTCGTCACTCTAAACAAACATAGGTTACTTACATGCTGTAATGCTTTCATTGCTTTTAACTGAGGCTCAGCCCAGGAAAAATATCTCAGTAAATCAACCACCTGAAAGAAAAGAATTAGTTCAGTTCTGTTGACAGCATGCTTGCAAACATCTCTGTACTTCTGGTATTCATTCAATACATGCAGCCTAAGGGCGATAAGGCCCCTGAGTGTAGACGGACTGTCCAACAGAGTTCCCATATGTGGATATGTAAATTTGAATCACTTAAAATAACACTTAAAGCATTATGGAAGTTCTCTTGGCTAATAATGGCCTAGAAAGGGAAATATATAATTGAGGAAAAAAAGTATTTTAGTAAGAACAGAAGGCTGAAAAGTACTAGAAAAATATAAAATGACAGCTCAGAAATATAAGAATGTATTATGAATGGAAAGTGTGGTATAATGGAAGGTGACAGTGTTAAATACTACCAATGGTGTGGTTTTGTATTAACTGTAGGTCCACTAAGTTCTACTCTTATACTTACACCACTCATATCATTGATCTATTTCCTAAAAAAAACCTAAGAACTGCTGTGATTTACTACAGCAGCTTCTATATGGTGTAACGTTTTTAGAGTTCAAGTACCAAATCTCCTGCTGGCTCCCACCACCCACAGACCACCAAAAATTGAAATGAGTGGGGAAGATATTGTGAGATGGCCAATAAGAGGTGAGCTGGGGATCAAGATTGTAACTTTGAAGTTTTGGCAGGTCACCACCTCTGCCTCCAAGGATACTCAGAAAGAAAGCAGAAAAAGCAACAACAATCACAAAATCTGTGTTAACTATTTTACTGTAAGTCCTTGAAAATGTGCTAGTTTCAATTATTCTACAAAGCAAGGCCAATGGTATAAACTGGAGTGGCATGTGAACAAAGTAGAAATATATTCATTCCTTATAAAAAGATGCATAAACAGCAGACAAATACTAGTTTGCTATTACAAACAAGTACTCCAATTAATTTGGCAAGCATACCTATTCTTACCTTAATGGAAACAACATTTCTATTATATGGAAAGTCTGAATTTTACATTCCACAAAAATTAAACTACCAATTTTTTTTTTTTTTGCTTTTTGAGACAGGGTCTCGCTTTGTAGTTCAGGCTGGCCCTGAGCTCACTATGGTGCCCAGGCAAGCCGCCGCGAACTCAGCAATCCTCCTGTCTCTGCCTCCCGAGTGCTGGGATTACAGACGTGAGCCACCACGTCCGGCATTGTAGTATGCGGCGTTGATTGTTGGTGGGCGTGTCTCCACGCCCAGCATTATATGTGGATACCGGGGATCGAACTCAGGACCTTGCGCTTGCGAGGCAGGCGCTGGAACCACTGAGCTAACCCTCCGGCCCAGACTACCAATTTTTAATAATAATAAGTGGATTTAGAATATCTCTATTAGAAAGTGGCTTAATAAAATTTGAAAGGACTTTAGCAAAGTAAATGCACCATCAAGGGAAGATGTTTTCTCCAAAATGTCACACAAATATACAGATACACAAATAAGGGAAAAAAGCTGTCAGCTATAAAAATTATGTATCTTTTCAAAACTTAAATTTTAAAAAGAACAAAAGTGACTGTAAGGCAGAGGAAAACCAGAACTATCATTAAAAAGGTAGCATAGGGCTGGGATTTAGCTGGAGTTGGGCCTGAGTTCAATCCACGGTACTTCAAAAAAAAAAAAAAAAGGCAGCAGGGTGCCTAAGTCATAAAACAGCCTTTAAGAACGTAAAGGCAGAATCTGCACAGGCTTAGTTATTCAAACCTCTCTCCCTCCCTTCTTTCAAGAAGAAGAAGGAAATTGAGGGTCTCACTTTGTAGTTCAGGCTGGCCCTTGAGCTCACTGTGTAGTCCAGGCAAGTCTTAAACTCAGCAATCCTACTGTCTCTGCCCCCCACCCCGCTGGAATTACAGGTGTGAGCCACCACACCTGGCACTGTGGTATGTAGATAGAACTCGAGATCTTGCTCTTTCTTCTGAGGCCGATGTCAGAACCACTAAGCTAAATCCCCAGCCCAGTTATTCAAGCTGTTAAATTGTCAAGATCTTGGGAAATGAAAATTAGAGCATTTATTAACTAGACCTACAGGTTCATCCACTGTTCACTTCCAGAATTACTCTCCAAATGTCCACTTCTATTTCAATCTGATTTCTTCACCAACGATTTTCCTAATGTCCCTCAAAATCCTTAGGCTCAGGCCGGAGATTTAGTTCAGTGGTTCCACGCCTGCCTCACAAGCCCAAGGTCCTAAATTCAATCCCAGTAACCACATACAATGCTGGGTGTGGTGACTCATGCCTACCAGTCATCAATACCGCATACCACAGTGCCAGGCGTGGTGGCTCACACCTGTAATCCCAGCACTTGGAAGGCAGAGGCAGGAGGATTGCTGAGTTCGAGGCTTGCCTGGGCTGCATAGTGAGCTCAAGGACAGCCTGAACTACAAAGCGAGACCCTGTCTCAAAAAAAATCCTTAGGCTCTGTGTGTATGTGTGCCTGTCTTAAAATTCTACCCCCCCCAAAGTGGGTCAAAAGTTTGAAATAAACTATCATTTTTTAGATTAGTCATCTACTAGCATTAACAAAAATTACTTTATAGACTGAATTTTTTTTATTGTTGAAGTTTTTGTTTAGTAGCTTCTTAAGGAACATATTTCTAGCATTTATTCAAGTGAATTTTATAATTGCTGTGATATAAATACCACACAAAGGTAAGTTTACCATTACAAACTTACACATTTCTCATACTGTGCTTAGAATATTTTGAAATGCTCTTTTAGACAGTGTATTTTAAAATCATTCCAGAATAAGTATTGTGGTGAAAGTGGAAAGAAAGCTTTATAAAATAATCCTGACCCATAAATTCTGTAATTTTTATGTTCAAACTGAAAGCATCTAAAGTTCCTAAATTAAAAAACAAAAAAATGCTATGTTCATCCATCAAGGAAAACAGCAAGAATGCTCTGTAAAAAGATGTTATTTTAAAACAAATAACAAGGAATACCTGTTCACTAGAGAAGTATCCATGCACATATTCAATTGCTTTTAATTTGTACTCTGTCAAAACAGCCTAAAAAATAACAAAGCAGCATTAATATACATAAGCAACACATAATATGCATCGATCACAACTGTCAAACAACTCAATGGTGACAGGTCTCTTTCGGCACTGGAATGCAAAAGCAGCTAAAGTCACTTTGGTGACAAGACATTCTAGCTTTCCGAGGTCCATACTGTGAAGGATACACTGACAGAGCAGGAGTGCCCTCTGGGCCTCCCTATAAAATAGAAAGGAAATAAAATTCTAATAAGTAAGATTCAACACTGGTACAAACTGCACATAAGGAAAAATTTCAAAGCATCCCCATCCAACTAAATTAAGATTAAACATATCAGATAGTATGCACTCATCAATTATTAATTGAGCACCAATTACGCCTAAGTGAAAGAGAAGAATAAGACAAGGCCTAGTTGAGACTCTCAGTATTTCTACAGGGATATAAGGAAGTGAGGAGTCAGGGGCCCTAGTTCAGGGTCCCTGCCTGCCACTAACTGGTAGTGTGGCTTGTGAGAGGCGTTTGAAGTCCTTTAGGGTTTCCACATTCATAAAGGGAGATCCCATTCACCATCTACCTAAAAGAGATTATGTGAGGATTATAACAGTCCATATTAGATCTTACACCTAATAGGTACCAAATAAGTCATGTTTCTGTTCGGAACCTACAAGTAAGAGGAAGTGGTGGCCTTAATTTAACACTATCTGGTGCCAAGTGATATCGTGTGCTTCCCTTGCAGCTCTGTGCCAACCTTAAAAATGGAAACTCCAGGTTATCATAGTTTGATAGCCATTAATCATAAAAAATGAATCCCAATCTGGCATGGAACTCAGGGGCAGAACACCTGGGTTCCATTCCCAGCACTGTTAAAAAACCCTCACAAAACAAAAAAACCTAATCCTTTTGTTCTTGCTTTAAAACAGTTGAACTTTCCATATATTTGTGTATCATCCTGCTAGGAGAAAACATCAAGACGAGTCAACTAAACATTCAGAATGCTCAACAGTTTTCCACTGAAATGGGGAAAAATGCCATTCTAGATAATGCACTGTAAGGAATTTGGTTATCATTATTTGAAACAGTAAAAAGCAAGTTTGTGCATTAAGTCCTGGACAGTGCTGATGCCTTGTCACATTCTCCCTCTTTCATCAATGCCTGAGAGGTACCACTATATCCTCAAGAACACCATCATGTTCTAGAGTCAAGATGGACTCAGTTGGTTGACCAGGCCCCTCACTCACCATCTGGTAACCAGGAGCTGCTATTGGACCTCACAGAGACCAGGTTCGTCTGTAAAATCGGCAGTACCTTCCCCTGGCCGTGGGCGGGCTGTCAGAGGGCCAAATCTCACAGACTGACTCATGGCCATCACCTCCTTTTAGAAGCAAATTCAACTGCTTCACCTTTTTTTTTTTTCCTTCCTTACTTCTTTTCTAAAATCTTATTATATGCTTTTTTGCTTTAATGACAATGGTGAACAATTGTCATTACAACTGTTAAAATCAGGAAAAGGGATGGCTTGATTTAAACTGACATTTCCACAGTCCAAGAGTAATTACAATAAAATCAGTAATAATGGCCCCTTTACATGTGCTTATATTTTACTCGATTTTAATAGATTACTGCAGCGTTGGTGTATTTGACAAAGGCTGCAAACCTGACTGCAGACCAGAAATAAGGGCCAGATTGCCATCTTATATGAAAGTAACTTTGATCTCTGAGAAATCTCTATTCCCCTCATTAATATTTATCAAAAGACAGTTTTACAATGCATAACAAGGAAAGAACATGCACATGGACGCTGTTTCACCTAAAAGTAGAAATCTTCTTGAGATCACCAAGTATTTTCTTATAAATATCATTAAAAAATGCCTGTGAACAAACTGTTACAAATTCTATCCACCCAATTAGCAAAGTCATAATTTGCTTCAAGTCTTAATTGGGCCAAGTGGATTTTTAGAAAATGAAATTTGTTCAAAAAGAAACATTTAATCCTCTCAAGTCTGTGAAAATCAATCTTGTCCGTTTGAAAGAGAAATGAGCATTATATGAAATAAAGTATGCCAGCAATTTCAGGAACAATTTCAGTAACAACTGTTTAAGCTGAAACAAGCCCCAGAGCATGAGCTGTCAGTCTGGAGGTGGAAAGGCAGGAAACAGTAACTGCCCCGCAGTCCTAGACAAGGCGCCCAGAAGTCAGGTGACTAAGGAGCATGGAGTACCCTCAGTTCTAAAGAGGTAAACTCCTCCTCGTTTTTGTACTTGAGACTGTGTCAGGTACAACACTGCATTCCAGAATTATTGTTGTCTGGTTCATTCCTGAAAGTAGGATACACAAAACAATCTCGAAAAGTAGCAGAAACTTAGAATGCAAGAGAAAATAGTTTTGAAATTCAAGATATTATTTAAAATTTAGGGTACTGATCCCCAATTCCTAAGAAAGTGACTTCAAAGGTCACACTTAATTTTGTTCTGTCCAAGACAACAAACATTCTTCTCATCTTTAAATATGAAAAACGCTTCGTAGTAATAAATACCATCATTAAAAAGTTTTCAAAGAGTTCTAGTTTTCGGTCATTCTCCTGTAAGTGAAAGATGAGGAAACACTCAGAAACTATAGTTTTAAATTAAATATTGTAGAGCAGCTTCAGAACCAAGGACTGAATATAATTTTCACAACACGCACTAATTGTCAAACTGTATTAATAACTGCTATGGATGAAAATATCTCAAGGTACGAACTTCTACACTCGTAAAAATTCTAACCCACTGGTCAGTGATTTATTCTATGCAACCTGCACAATCTACCTAAAAAATTAAACCATGGCAAGCGGTATATTATAGAACATAAGGAATCAAATGTAATTACCTTTCTGATTTCATCCAGCACCGTTTCAAAGGACTTTTTGTCCATCTTGACTATTGTTTCCACGTGGTTAAATAATGCCTTCAATTATGAAATGTTCATCCCTGTTCTGCTCCTTCGACAGCAAAAATGTTTATTACTAAGTAGAAAAGCACGCTAGAAGCTGGAGAAAAGATGCGAGGAGGTAGAGTATTGCAAACTCCGGAAAATTTTCTAAATTGGAAACTTAAGAAAAGTTTATTAAAAGCAAAAAGCCACTCCCGTCAGGCTTCTTCACACAAAGCTCGAGGACACCTCGGGAAGAGCCAGGTCTTCGGAGTTCCGCAGAGAAACCCCACTGTTTCTGCGCCGATTGCGCAGCTGAGAGAAACGCGCCGCCGAGAGCTCGCGAAGCCACTTTCCCAGGTAGAGCGTGCGGGGAGCCGGGAGCCGAGGCACCTGCGCGCCGGGCCCTGCAGGCGGCGAGGAGGGAGGCGCTGGCCTCTCCGCCCGCACCAGCGCCTCGGCCGCGGGCCGCGCTCCTCACCGCCGGGATCCAGGACTCGCGGCCGGGCCCGCGCGCATCCCCGCCGTTCCTCCCGACTCCTGGGTCCCGCAGCCCCGGGAGCGGACGGCGGGACGCACTCTTTGTTACCTAGCTTCCGTGGTTCCCCACAGCGGGCCGGCGGCCGGAGAGCACCCGGAGCCGGGCAAAGGGGGACGCGGCCTCGCGCAAGGGGACTCGCGAACACCCCGGCGCCCACCGTGCCAGGCGCCCCGCGGGGTCACCCCTACGGCCCCCACCGGCTCTGGGGACTATCAATAAAGCCGGTCGCGCTCAAGGAAGCTCAATTCTGCGCCGCCAGTTCGGGCCGCGTTTCCTGGAAGCCAGCGGAGGGGGCTTGATGTGGGAACGTAGGCGTCTCGGCTGGGTGCCGGGATGTCTGGAAACTGAATATGGCCTACAATCTTCCCCGATCCCATGAGCCGACTCGCTAGTGTCATGTATGTCTTACGGGTGAGGTTTTTCGGGCTGCACTCTAATTTTTCAACATGAAACTAAAGGTAGGAAAGGCAAACGAGTAAGGCATATCCTCGGGCACCCCTATTTTGGTGGCCACGAGAAGCTGCTGTTTGGACCACCCAGGGCGGGGAAAGGATGGTCACCGGGTCGGCCTGTGGCCCCCTAACGTGGGCGGGGACCAGGAGGTCACCCAGAACGCGGAACTCGGGTGTCTCTGGTATCCTTCAGTCCCAGTCTGTCTACTTTCCGTTCTCAGTCTCCGCACCGGCCGAGAGCAGGGACAGCTGACAGCTAGGGGCTTCGGCCCGAGATCCGCGCCGACACAGCAGCAGCTGCCGCTCTCGCCGGAGGCCGCCTAGCTGTCCCCAGTGACCTGTGCACTCAGCTGTTGCTCCGCTCTGGACATGGCCAGATTCTGGGTCTGCGCGGCGGCCTCTGGCTTTTTCCTCGGGTGTCTGGTTTTGCAAGCGCGTTTTTGTGGCTCTGGGGTGAGTCTTTTAGTGAGGAAATCACTGTCGGGTGTGTGGTTGGCAAGGTCTGGATGGGGCGCCTCGATCTTGGTGTGTTGGATGGTGGCCATGTCTCCCTCCAGCACTAACTCATCTCGGAAACCTGCCCTTGAGGTCAGGTCATTGAGGAGCCCCAGGGACTCTTAGAGTTAGAAAGTGTCACTAAGAATGGTATTTTCTCTTGTTCCTCAACTCTTACTACATTCTTGAATGATTTAGACTTTATCTTAGCCTTTTTGATCTGTAGACTTGTAAGTCTGTTTTTAAATCCTTTATCACAAGTTATTTCCACTAAGATTTTTAAAATTAAGTTTATTCGTACATTTCAGGTATACGTAACGATTATATTAATCATAGGGAATTTATACTTGTACGTGATATATCTTGACTCTTTTTCCCATTCTTGCCCCTTCCCCTCAACCCCTTTCATTTCTTATTTGCAAAAGCTGCGTTTGTATTTTTCTTTTTCTCGTTTTAGTTCCTTTTCCCCTGCCCCCTTTCTAGTTCCAATTACCATTTGAACATTTTTTTAAATTTCACAGTATCTAGTATACATTTGGGTCCTTATTTACATTTAATTTTCTTACCAGAAAGCGCAATATCTGATTATTTCATTTAGGAGTATGGTTTCAAGGCTTATCCATTTATCCAGAAACCTCTCAAGTTTATCCTTATTTGTATTTGAGTAATACTTCTTGTATTAAAAAAAAATGCGTGTTCTTCAACCATTCTTCAGTTGATAAACATTTGGGCTGTTTTTGAAATTGAGCTATTATAAACTATGCTGCTATAAACATGGGTGCGCATGTGTTACTGTGGCACAATACTTTTAATTATTTCAAAAAGATAGAAAGATGGGGAACAGCTGTATCAAATGGAACATTTAATTAGTTTTTTAGGAATTTCTACACTGATTCCACAGTGGTTGTATCAGTCTGCACTCCTGCCAACAATGGCTCCACATCTTAGCTACCTCTTGTTATTGGTTGATTTCTTGATAATAGCCATTTTGTCTTCAGTGAGAAATTTCAGCGTTTTATGTTTTTAATTGACTATCGGTAGATTTTATACACACAATATGATCACACTCAGTGTTGAGAATTTGTACCTCTACATGATACATCTAGGTTTTTATTTTTCTGCTTTCCCATGCTTTCCCTACAACCCCATCCTCTATATACATAAGGTGTGTTTCCACTTTACTGTCAAATTTTTTACTTCCCTTTTTTATTTTCTCCTAGTCTGCCTTTTCCCTTTTTTCTTTGAACATTTTCTACCTATTTCACAGTATCTATCATACATTATGGATCTCATTTACACCTTTAGTTTCTCCTATTAGAGAAAGATACAGTATTTACACATCTCTGTCTTATTTATTTCACTTATGAGTATGCCTTCAAGGTACATCAATTTGAGTATAAATGATTCAAACTTACTTATGGCCAAAGTAATGTTATATTTTATTAAAAATCCATCTTCTTTATCCAGTCTCTCATTGATGGGCATTTGGGCCATTTCTAAGATTTAGCTATTACAAACTGAGCTACTATAACCATGGGTGCAACACATGTCACTGTGGATAATTCTTTTAATTCTTTCATGTATATACCTAGCAGGGAAATAGCAGGGTCAAATGGAACCTTTAATCCTAGCTTCCTGAGGAATATCCTCACTGAGCTCCACGGTGGTTGCACCATTCTACATTCCCAACAACAGTGAAAAAGACCTCTTTTCTCCCTCAGCCCCACCAGCATTTGTTGTTGTGACAGCATTTTGTGGTAGCAACCATTCTTGGGGAGTGAGATGGAATCTCACTGTTCTTTTCATCTGCATCTCTGAAATGACCAGTGATGTTGAACATTTTCTTCATATGGTTTTTTAGCTACCTTCACTTCTTCATCTGAAAAATGTCCATTTCAGATGCCTATTTTTGAATTGGGTCTTTAAATTTTGGGGAGCTGATTTATTTAAGTTTTTTATATACTCTAGATAGTGTCGTTTGTCTGAGAAACAGCTGGTAAAAATTCTTTCCCATAGGGTAGGTTGTCTTTTTGCTCTGTTGGGGGTTACTCTTGCTCTTTAAAAGCTTTTTGGTAAGATGAGATCCCAGTTGTTGATTCTGCTAGTTCCCATGCTGTTGTGAATTTGTTCATGAAATCTTTCCCTGTGCTAATGTCTGCAAGAATTCTACCTAACTTATTTTCCAGCAGGTTTAGTGTTTCTGTTTTAATATTTAGTCCTCTAATCCACTTTGATTTTAGTTTGGTGCAGGGAGAAAGAGATGGATCTAGCTTGAATCTTTGGCAAGTTGAAACCCAGTTTTTCAGCACCATTTGTTAAAGAGGCTATCTTTCTTCTATTTAGGGTGTTTGGCTACTTTGTCACTAATGAGGTGACTTAGTATATCTGGGGTTGTTTCTGGAGCTTCTAATCTGTTCCTTCGAGTCTCCAGTCTCTTTCTTTGCTAGTATCATGCTATTTTTATCACATTGGCTTTTAGTATGGTTTTTGAGTCAGGTATTGGGATATCCCTTGCCCCAATCTTGTTGCCTGGGATTGCTTTTGCTATTCTAGGTCTCTTTTTGTTCCAGATAAATTTTTGAATTATTTTCTCTAGCTCTGTGAAATATATTGTTGAGACTTCAATTGAGATTGCATTGAATATATATAGTAGTTTTGACAATATGGCCTTGTTGGCAATATTGTTCTTTATACCCAAGAACAAAGAATGTCTTTCCATTTTCTGATATCCTCTTCAATCCCCCTTTTCAGAATGCTGTAGTTTTGAGAAGAGAGGTCTTCCACCTCCTTTGTTAGATTGTTTCCTAGGTATTTCATTTTTTTGAATGCTACTGTGAAAGGAATTGATTCCTTGATTTCTCTCAGTGAGTCCATTGTTCATGTATACAAAGACTATTGATTTTTGAATGTTGACCTTGTATTCAGCTACTGTATTGACCCTGGTGATTAAGTCAAGCATTTTTTTTGGCTGAGTTTTTAGGATCTTCTACATAAAGTGTCATGTCATTAGCAAATAATGACAGTTTAACTTCTTCCTTACTTTTTTTGTTTGTTTGTTTTTGCTTTTGTTTTTGAGACAAGGTCTCACTTTGTAGTTCAGGCTGGCTCTGAGCTCACTATGTAGCCCAGGCAAACCTTGAACTCAGCAATCCTCCTGTCTCTGCCTCCCAAGTGCTGGGATTACAGGCGTGAGCAGTCACGCCCGGCTCTTCCTTAGTTTTTAAATTAATTTCTTTCTTTCTCTTGTCTAATTGTTGTAGCTAATATTCCCTAAACTATATTGAACAGGAGTGGTGTTAGTGGACATTCTTAAATCTTGTTCCTGATCTTAGCATGAGAGGGTTCAGTTTTTGACCATTTATTACGATGCTGGCTATTAGTTTCCCGAAACAGCTTTTACCAGTTTGATATAAAGATCAACTATTCCAACTTTCTCTATGTCGCTTCCCCCTCGACCAGCAAGGAAGACGCGACCGCGAACTCTTTTTTTTGTTGTTTTATTCAGGATCCTTTGCTCGAGCAAAAACAAAAAGGGTCTTTTCAGGTCTCTCCCAGTATATATATACCTAGTCATCAGCCAATGCCTGAAGGACACGTGGCATTCTGGGATAGGCGGCTATACAGCGGAAGCGAACTGGCTGATCAGGCAATGCCTAAATATAGACTTGCTTTTCAGCGGATATAGACCACTTGACCTACTCCTTCAGCGCCATCTTTTGG
>PVIC010001290.1:0-23680 GCA_004025085.1 Thryonomys swinderianus
TTTTTTTTTTTTTTTTGTCTGTGTTTGTGTGTATTTTCTCATTTCTACTCTTTCGTTGTTATTAATGCTCTTCTTTGCCTGATGACAGGGCAATGTTTGTTGCAGGTCTCTTTCTATTATCTGGGGCCCTTT
This sequence comes from Thryonomys swinderianus, assembly GCA_004025085.1. NCBI lineage: Eukaryota > Metazoa > Chordata > Mammalia > Rodentia > Thryonomyidae > Thryonomys > Thryonomys swinderianus. The sequence goes on from PVIC010001290.1 coordinate 133, forward strand.
GGATGCAGCACTTTCCTGGGGTTCCTCCTTGAATGTGTAATGACCCTTGAAAGTTCTCAGTTCTGACACATCATGGGAGGTATTTGAGCAGAGCAATCACATCATGTTTGTTACCATAATACAATAAATTCCAATATTAGTATTAAACACAGTAAGTAAGATAAAAAGTTTTGTTAAATTCTATTCTGGAGACTTTGAGATTATGAGTTACCTCTATGTCTATATGCCAGAATTTAGAATTAATCAGCAATGTGTATACAACATACAGATCGTAAATGTACCCTGCAAACCCTTTGGGGATAAGAGGTCACTGGGGAATCAGGGAGGTAGGGAGACAGGAAGAGAATGAAATAGGGTTAGCCGATTTATGGAGATCACCTATACCCTAGAGCCTCATATATATGCCAGCAGGTAATAGAGGATAAAAGGGCATATGTACAATAGTACCAACTGTATGCTGTAAGACCAATGGAGACTTTGCACACCTCCTTATAATAGTACAGAAGAAGAAATAGGGCAGCCTAAGAGTCTTTTACTTCTGAGTATTGCTTCTGACAGGAAGATAGGAGAGGGTGTGGGGACAAGGGGTGAATAGAGGGATCTAGGAGTAGATGGCAAAATAGAAGCTAGATCCCCCCCCCCTTTTTTTAATCTTGCCTGGTCTCTCAGTGCGGTTCTAGGAGAATGCTTCCTGTGGAGGGTTGCAGGAGATGGCTCTGGCTCCTCTAGGACCTGGGTCCTCACAATGCAGCTCCAGGGTGGGGTTGGGGCTGGGCGGAGGCCCTCAACCCTCCATGGTGCGGATGGCACCCAGGGTCCGTACCTGACTCCACACTGCACAGCTCTGGGGTACAGTGGGCCGGTGGGCTGCTCTCAGTCCGACGGAAATGGATGGCAGCCGGTAGCCGAGTCTGCATTTCTCCGGGGTACAGTGAGGTGGTGGGCGGCCCTCAGTCTGCTGGAAACGGATGGCCAAGACTGTTTCCATCCTCCATGTTGTCAACTTGAAGTTGTTGCAATCTGATTGGCTTTGACAAATATCTTTGAATGTAACCTAAGGACCTCTGTCTACATCTTAGGAGGGCAATTTGATTCTATTTTGCCCCTTTGTGGAGGAACTCTTAGCTCAGAGTTAATGACGAAGTAAAGGAGAAGTGGAATAGTAATGGTTATGTTAAAGTGAAAATATGGGTATACATATACAGGTATGTCTGTCTTTTATATATTAAATAAGAGTCTTTGGGTGGCTCTCCTTTGTCTCCTTTGCATTTAATTAGTGGTGAGTAAGGGAGGTGGATTATTTTGGTCTTTTATGTTTCTAGTTTCCTAGTCTTTGATTAATTTTACTTTGATACATTTTTATGGTAATTGTATTACCTAAAAGACCCACTGGGGGTCTTTTAGGTTTTCTTTCTTTTCCAACTTTGTCCTTTTAGTTGTTCTATAGACTATAGAGTCTGACTATAGGGACAGAGGTTGCTTTGAATAAGCTTCTCTATTAATTTTTGATGAAGCATATCCTTTCTGCCTTTCCTTATGAAGTCATACAGCTCCTGCTGGTTTGTAGCTGGGCAGAATGGAAACACTGTAGGGTGAAGAAGTCTTCCATCAAGTCTTCAGAATATGACCTGGGAGGCCACGGGGGTGTGCACTTGAGACAACACTATGAAGGTGTTAAAGTCAAAGTTACAGTGGAGGCCCTAGAAAGCATGAGAGCCAGGAGTGTGGAATGTTGGCTATAAACAGCTACAGGCTGAGAGCCTGAGAGATACGGAAGAGAGAGACAGTGAGAACTACAATGGGTAATACCACAGGGTGGGTCAACCTCAGTGCTTTGGAATTCATATCTCCTCGCAACTTGCCCTGCGTACTTGACAGTGAACTGCAGGATTGAATATTTGTCCTATTGGAATTCACCTTACCTTAGTTCTTTCCCTTCTATTCCCTTTTTGCTCCTTCTTCGAATGGTAAAATTTGTCCTGCGCCACAACATGTGCATGGTGGTTAATTTTTCACTTACATAGGCTCTTACAGCTTAGAGTTTTCCTTCAGTCTTAGAAGAAAACTTGGAACTTTTCATCAGTTTTGGAACTACAAAAACTTTTGCAAGTTTAGAAGATACACTAAATGCATATTATATAAAGGAGAAGTCATGAGACTTCGACGTAGCAAGGTGGAATCTTTCAGTTTAGATCAAAATGTCCCAAAGCCTCATGTGTTTGGAAGATGTTGCATTTTGGGGTTCTATAACTGATTAATTGTAAGAAAGTGAGGTCTGGTTATAAGAGGCAGGTTAGTAGGGCTATAAGGTGGAAGGGTGTGTGTCTCTCCCCTCACCTCTTCCCTTTGTTCTCTGACTACCATTGTGTGAATGGCTTTGCTCCGCCCTCAGAGCTTAATAACGCAGCGTTTCTGCCTCAGAGCCAGCAGACCGTGCATGGAGAGTGACCTCCCAAGTTAATGAGCCAAAATAAATATTTCCTCCTTTAAGCTCTAGTTTTGGTGTTGTATCTTGATGATGGTCAAAGTACATATGGCAGTATGCAAGCTTTCATTGTAAAGCTAATAGATTTCAAAAAGAATAATAACATGAAGTTTGAAGTAAGAGAAAAATTGGAAATGACTCTTTGTACACACTCACCATTCCTGCCCTCACTTAAAATAGGATTCTAAAAGTATTATACTGTCTTTTGGTATCTGTCATTAAATTATTTGAGTCCTGAAAACCATTTCATAGCAACAAGGAGACATAACACAGTAAGTTGACAAAATAAAATCTTAATTTCATTTTATTCTATTTATTTTTTTTTTCAGAACTTTATTCAGTAGAGTTTTGGCAAGAGCAAACTGAAACAGTTGCACACTCCGTTCACGAGAACTGGAATACAGGACCCTTCTCTTGGAAATGTGCTTCATCGGAGTGAATACGGACCTTTGATTGATCGGGGGAGCTGCCTGGCCTAATTCTTCTGAGACGTAGTTCAGATTATGTTTTAGCTGATGAACTGAAGGAAGGCAGCCTCGAGGGGAGGGGCAGGAGCAGACGCAGAGGCCCTGGCTCTGGGAGCAACAAGAGGGCCCGGCTTCCTGTTGGGCGAGTGTTTATCTCTGCTACTCTCAGGTCAGGATTTGGTGGAAACAGGGCTGAGACAAGTAACAGAAGAACGAGCTTCTCCAACAGAGGTAATGAGGAGTAATAAAGGAAGGAAACTCCAGTGATGGCTTATAAAGGATTCTGCACTTGTTTTCTTCCCTTACCCCTGACCCTGAAGCCAGAACTGCCTAGGACCAGCCTTTCTGAGCCACTGGACAGAGGAGGCCGCGCGGAAGATCGGAAGTGGAAGAGGGCGGGCTTACTCGGCTGCAGTGGGAAGACTGTGCATGGTAAGAACCAACTTGGCTACCAGCTGCAGCCTTGGGCTCCTGCCACATTCACACATGTACAGAAATACCTTATATGCAATGACAAGTCTGGGGGCACTCCCCACAGAGGTTCAAGTGTGTAGAAAAGGACCCTCGGCATACAGAGATGTGCTTTATGTGTTCTTTTCCACCCAGGACAGACTCTGCCCCAGACATCCTCCCTCTGTCGGTAATCTGCTCTGCACAGTAAAGAAGGTTGCTGTAGGTGGGTCTGCAGGGCTGGGAGTTGGCAGCGGGGCTGGCTGCTCCACTCTCAACTGCGCTGGGTATCCAAGGAAGGAGATGGTGCTGCAGTTGCCAATAGGGCTGGCAGGGTGGCAGATAACACAGTGGTGGAAGTGCAGGACTCGGAGCTGGTCCCAGGGCTGACAGCCCTGGGTAATGCAATGCTGAGGGCTGCCCACAACATAGAGGTGTCTCTGCCCGTCAAAGTCTTGTACACAGAGCCAGTCATCAGAGAGCCCACCGGCACCTGGAGACACTCAGGGTCCTTTGCCAAGCCCAGAACCAGCGGACTTGTTTGGTGCCTGTGATGATCCCACACAGCCTTGCTTTGTGTAGTCACCTGCCACTGTCCCCTCAGTCAGGCCGTCAAAGCCTGTGCTGTAGCTCTGCTGGCCAAAGCCCTGGCCTAGTGAAAAGGCATCGTGGGTGTGCGGAGTCACCTCAGCCAGTCTCTGTGATGACACCACTGCATCTAACCTATTAGTGAGATCTCCTTCTCAGCTGTTCAGGGCTGAATGAGACCCAGTACTAACCATCTTCTTCCAGTCACATGACCAGGTAACAAAAATCTGGAATTCTTCACCAATTTGCATGTCATCTTTTGCAGAGGCCATGTTAACCTTGTCTATATCCTTTAGACTTTTGTACATCTGACTTTCTTTTAAATTCACTTATATTATGTCAAATAAAAATATGTACTATTTGTTTTACATATGGCATCCATAATTCCTATGGGTTTTTACTAGAAATGTGGCTTCATTCAATTTTTTAAAAAATTTGCATTTCAAGTAAATAGACTTGCATACAGTATGAAGTTGACATAACATTCATGTGCACATTACTTACGTTGTCTGATCAAGGGCTCACCTCAGACACTCCTGCTTTTCCATGCCTTGTGCCCTGAAGGAATACCGGCTTTTCATTTTCCCAACCTTTTGTAATCATGGCTAATCACACCATAAAATTGAGATTCCAACTGTTTACATTATCTGCACTGTTCTCCTCACAAGAAAAATACCTCAAGAGAAAGGAATTTAGATAATCTTATGAAACTTACCTGTCTGTAGGCACTGAGTTGGTGTGTACTTATATGAACGTGACAATGTCATCTAAATATTTATGTCCATGACAAATGAGGCAAGAAATATTCTGTGGAACGCAGTGCATGAGATCAATAGAAAATCAGCCCAGTGCTCCAAATGTGGTAGTGAGCCCTGAAGTGTGCTGACTGCACGGAGGAGCGCTGAAAGAAAAGCAGGAAAACAATGGCGGGGAAGGAGACATTTGGCAAAATTGAATAAAATACTAAGCGATCCTCTTCAGATAGCTGGGTTGTTGCATGCAGAGGTTAATGTGGAAGATCAGATTAGAAATAAATAAATACAAACTTATGATGTGTGAAAACAGTTTCTGTTGCCTGCTTTTATGAATGCGTGTTCTCCTTTTCTTTTTATTGATATTTTAATTTATTATACATGTACAATTGAGAAATATTAGCAAATTTAGTATGTATGCTGCTGCAGTGAGCACAAATATTGGCAAGTTTAATAACAATAGTCTTTGTACCTTCCTTTGACTGTATGACAGTGTCCTGTGAATATCAGAATTATTTTACTTAAAATTATCAAAATTTCTTGGCCTCAGTATTATAAAACTGAAATCTGAAAGTAATATAGATAGAAAAATGCAGAATATTCTATACAAAGAATAAAGGGTATTTATATTCCAATTTTAAATTCAGTTAGAAGATAATTTGTCTAATTTTTCTAGCATTCAGGAAGGAAAGATCAAGTGTGAATTTAGGATGGAGTATTTTCATTAAAATAAATGAATTCCGGAGAAGATAATTGCGATTCTGATGACTGGATATTCACCTGCAACATGTTGAAGGCAATTAAGAAATTGTGTTTATAATAAATGAAAATGAAGAGAAATAATGGACAAGTAGGTAAGTAGGAGTGTATATTTGAATGTGTACTTCCTTTCAGATCAATCCATATGTCTATGCATAGCGATGGCAGTTTTCCAAATTAAATTAAAATCGAGTCAGACAAAAGTGCTTAGAACTCAGCAGCTACGGAGGCTCCCTTCGTCTGTAAACAATAGGAAAACTAGGTGAGTCACGCGCCTGAAGTAGTTTACCGTCAAGCTAATGTACTTTATGTTGTGAGTTTTTATTTTTCCTTCGCCTTCTTATGTAACTAAGGAAACTCTTTAGCAATACTATTAATGAATATAGCCCAAATAAATTAAAGGAGTAAGAGGTTATAAACATCATCTCTTTCCACTACAGTTTTCGTTCCACGACACTCTCTCATGTTGCATAACATTAGCCGTTGGTTATAATGAAAACCTTGAGTTTTGAATACATTCAGTTAAAGATTATTGTCAGTCTAATGTAAAGCCTGTGCTAATGGCCCTGATTTGAGATGGCTGCTGAGATCATCCTGAGATCCACTGTGCTGATTTATCTAAAATCAGGGCAGGCATCCATGTGAGAAGGCATTAGGGAGATGAGTGGTCATTTTGTACTGGAAGCAGATCTGCCTCTCTGGCTAAAAGGAGCCAGGATGATGGTCCACTACAGTGAGACCAGCACTCTGGAAGGCCAAGGCATGGGGGTCACAAGTTCGAGGCTAGACTAGACAACTTAACAACTTAGCATGAACCCATCTCAATATATAAAACAAAATAGAGAAGGACACAGGATATAAGTCAGTGTGAAGGCTCTCCCACCACAAGTAAAGGACAATAACACTAAATCAAAATTAAACCAGGTATAATCCTGTAAATGAGAACGTGAAAAGTTCTCCCTAAAAGCTTGGTGGTGGGAAATATCAATACTGAAGCATTCTGAATTACATTGAAGTATAAATATACATCTTTATGTGGATATAATAACAAGCAACATTTATTAGAATTCCTTTATATTTAAGAGTACCAAAGTAATGTTTGTTTTCTTGTAAATTATGTAAGACTTATTGTACTTAGCAGTTGTAGCCACTTAGTGTACTTGACAAATTTTACCTTGAAGAAGTCTAGCAGTTTCAAATAGAATAACACATACACAAAATTCACTGAAAGACCAAAATGGTTTGAAAACACAAGATTTTCAGTGACAATACTTCATATTTATCAATAGAGTAATATGTCACATAATATAAATTTTATTGCACATTTGTGTAGTTTTATAAAATAATGTATCAGTTAAAATACAGTTGAACATATGTGTAGTCTTTAACTTTTGAATAATCTGTATACCTTTACAATCATTGCTTATTGATAAATTTGAATACATGATGGATGTTTTTTTCTATTTGGAATAAAAACTGAAATTCAAAAAGAAAACTATAAATGTTCAATGTCAAACTTCATTTATATCACAATGAACATCACCACCATGTGCTACTGTAATCAAAGAATACCCTACAAAGAATCTAGAAAAAGAACACTATAAGCACATGGTGAATGAGAAATTACTGCAAATATATTTTTTCAGACGTTCATACCATTACTTACATTTGTAAACTTTAGTCCCTTCCATTGCCTTTGTTTCTGATGACATCATGTACATCAGCAGTCTACATCCTTCATAGATAAGTATTATCCTATCAGAGGGAGTATTTAAACTTCTAATGAAAGTGAAGGAAACATGACACTTAGACAATTTTTTATCCTAGTCACTCCCCAATAGGCTAAAAGGTACTTTATTTTAACGTTGTAGTTTCTATTATAGATTTTGGTCCTCATTTATCCTTTCAACTTCTTATAATAGACAAACTATTTGGTATTTACACATATGTGTTATTTTACTTCACTTAAGCATATGGCCTTAGTATGCATCTATGTAACTATAAATGTCTCTCTAGCCTGTCATCCTTTATGACTGAGGACTCCATCTCATTCTTTAAAAAATCGTCATTATCCTGTCACTAGTGGATGGGAATTAGGTACAAAGGGGAAGAGGGAGTGAGGGGGAGGTGGGGAAATGAAAAGGGGGAAAAAAGGGAAAGAAAAAGTAAAAGAAAGAGAAAAGAGTAAAAGAAAGAGAAAAGAGTAAAAGAAAAAAGTAAAAGAAGGAGGAAACAGAAACGAACTTTTTTTGTGCACAGGGAGGGGTGGGAGGAGAGATCAATGGAGAAGAAACAAGAGCTAATATATACCATGTACAGGTATCCATTCCCAATGATAAATGTGATCATAAAGTATCCCTAAAATGTACCAATAAACTTATTGAATAGTACAAAAAATAAAGTTGTGATTTCTGTAACAAAGATCCTTCTCCCTCCAGGTATGGGAATTTTCTGGCAAACTCTAGGTTGCCTCAGCTACTTTTATAAACTCTAGACAATGCTAATGATGTTGTTAAAATTTCATCTATTGTCTCTTTGAGCATTCCATATATTTTTCCTTTCTGGTCACCATCGATTGTATAATTCATTCCAGAATTTAGTTTAGATCAGACACTAACAGCAAGTTTAATGGGGATATTTCCACATCAGAATAGCACCAGGACGTCCATATCTGACTGATGATCTCCAGTTACCTTTAAAACCTCTGTGACTATTAATGATGATATATTAATTTGCTGGAGTAAGAAATGCCTAGTAGGTTAGCAAAGCTCAGCACTGCATCCCTGCAGCGTTTTCAGAGATGATTGACAGTGAAGACGGGAAGATTTACCATAGTTGTGCATGACACCAATAAACAGGCTAGTGACCTGAGTGCAATACAGAACAAGAGAAGAAAATTGGTAGCATTGGAAGAACCCCAGTTGATATAAGTTGTCGTCAACTCGGTACACCAGCCTCCTGTTGCTTCAACTTTCCAACAGATACGCACTTGGGGACTCTCCAATGAGCTGGCAGCCTTGGACATTAACAGCTGCTGTGTCCTGGACACTTCCTCTTCCGGATTCCAGTAGGTACTGGATCTTCTAATTCGTCATGTACAAACTGTCACTGTGGACTCTCCTGCTTGTTATTTAGCTGAGACTACTTCATGAACACACACACACACACACACACACACACACTAAAGAAATAAGTTCTGCTTCTTAATGAGTTTTTTCTCTTCCTAAATACAGTGTAATGACTTTGACTAGATAGGTTGTTTTAAAAAAGGAAAACAGTTTCTCTTAGTGCCTATTCAATGTACTTTGTCCAGAGTAAGTTGTCTATGTGTGGAAGGATTGTGCAAAAAGCTGGGACTTGGCTTGGGTAAGGATTGCCTTGATGATATAATATTTAATGCAATGGTTAAAAGGTGAGCAAAAATTAGTATTCTCTAGGCTTGTTATTTAATGTTGGACTCTAATATCCAATTCATAAGCTGGTAGTAAATCTGAAAAAATGTATATCTATATCTATCTATCATCTTTCTATATGCATATATATATATACACACCTTAAAAGAGTTTTAAACATCTCTTGTATGAGAAGATATATATATATATATATATATGTATGTATGTAAGTATGTATGTATGTATATACACATATATACATGCCTAGGTATATTATGTATGTAGATATATGATATAAGCAATATTCAAGCTTATGTATCTGACATATTTTACTTAACATTATGTTCTCAAGTTGTACCTATTCACCTAAAAAATGCCTCGTTTATCTTTCTTCATTGAAAAGAAAGCTTTTTTTATTATTTATTTCTTCTCTGTAAAACCCTTTTTGTTCTATGTCTTACACTCTGAGCAACTTCTTTGAAGATGATGATATACAGTGCATTATTAGTGTTCTTATGTTATTGTTATGAAATTTTATTTTTTATAAAATAAAAAAGTAATATCTAGTTTGTACTTAGCACTCTACACAATACTCCACATGAATTCTAGAATAAATTTCCTTCAGTGTAAAAGTGCTGAAGAAACTCAGACATTTATTGGGGGGGAGAACATTTCAGTAAAATCTCTCCCTTTGGATAAGTGAGAATTATGGGAAATTTCATATTCAAATTGACCTTCCTGCCTTCTTTGGAAACATAGAGCATTTTAAATAGCACAAACCAATTGGCAGCATTTAACCAAGACAGTGATTCCCAAGAACCAACTGTGTCTTTTCCAGTTATTCTGGACCTGGGACAATAGCCACAGTGTAGATTCAAGAACCCACTGAAACTTCTGAGTCAGAATGAGGTGAATCTCCATACAAGTAGAGGTCATGTGACTTCTGCACAGCCCCCTGAGGCTGTGCCGTGATGTTCTAAATCACTAGAGTCAGCATCAGTTCAGAAGTAGAGTCCAGGAGTTCCCACCCAAAAGACCTGGTTATTTACTTTGCCCCAAATAATTAAACTGATAAATTTCTTCCTCTTTAGGGAAGATTGGGTGAATGATCAACAGGATATAGGTACCAAAAAGTTTTTTTCTGAAGGGGATTCAGCCTTTCTTTCCCACAGAGAACTTTGGATCTAGAAACTGGCCCTGAATGGGAATTGGTTGAAGGTCAATGCATCTTTATTCTTACAATTTGAGGTAGAAAAATAATAGAGTTCTTCATTCCTGCTGGTGGTTGAGGGAGGTGTGCTGCCAGGGTGGGGAGTAGGTTTTCCCAGGAAAAGTCAGTTTGGCACTCCTAGGCGACCCCTTAAACCTGGAAACAGCAAATCAAGGAGGAACTATGTACAGCCAACTTCTTCATAGTTGGTCAACATCTGACCAACCTTTCACCCACCCAACGAGAAGTTATTGGCACTTTTCTAAATCCTGTGAGCTGAGACTTTGAATCTGGAATCTAGGCTTACTAGTACCACGTTAAAAAATGCACCCTGATCCAGATTTATGTTTCTTTCATCGCTGTATCACCCCATAAAAAAACAGTCATGTACTTGTTTCCTAGATCTCTGGTTGTAAAGAATTTGATAACACGGGCCTGGGATTTAATTCAGTGGTTCCAGAGTCTGTCTGGCAACTGCAAGGTCCTGAGATCAATCCCCTGGTAACACACACCACAATGCCGGGCGTGGTAGTTCTTGCCTGTAATCCCAGCACTAGAGAGGCAGAGGCAGGAGGATTGCTCTGAGCTCAAGGTTTGCATGGGATGCATATAGAGCTCAGGGCCAGCCTGAACTACAAAGCAAGACCCTGTCTCAAAAAACTAAAAAAAACTTTGCCGGGTGTGGTGGCTCATGCCTGTGATCCCAGCACTCAGGAGGCAGAGGCAGGAGGATTGCTGAGTTTGAGGCTTGCCTGGGCTACATAGTGAGCTCAGGGCCAGCCTGAACTACAAAGTGAGACCCTGTCTCAAAAACAAACAAACAAACAAAAACCCCAAAAAGACTTAAAAAGATACAGATTGCTCACTGGGACTGTAGACTTTCTCAAGGTTTGAGCTGTGGGCCTGCCTCACTTTTAGGAGCCATTTTAAGTGTTGCTTCCTAACTCCCAGTTTATAAAGAACACGACTGTTTCCAGCAGGCTGCACAACATCTGTTTTCTCAGGAAGAAGGAGAGAAGGCAGCACTAAATATGATCAGGTCACTTCTACTGGCAACACAAACTCACCAGAATGAGGAGGAACTCAATGTTCCCAGGCTCACCGGAGCATCAAAAGCATTTCCATCCCAATGTGCAGGACCTTGTCCTTTTCCTTACCACTGCCCTCACTTTACCTGCAGACATGTTCCATGGCTGAGAGCAAAACTTCCATGCTAATTTGTGTGATTACAAAATGTTGGCTTACATTTAGTTTTTTTGGTAAATTTAGGCCTATATTTACAGGACAGAAAAGCCTCCTTCAAGATTATATGTATATGCATATACATTTATATATGCATATATTTATAAATATAGTATATATTATATAAACATATATTATATTGTATTATATATATGATGTATTTATAAATATATATTTATATATATAAATGCCCTTGCATATATCCCAGGGGAATTATTAATTGGGCTTATAAACTCAAAGGAGAGAGCATCCATCATGGTGCCCACACAATGACAAGCCAGAGGCAACAACTGTTGCTCAGCACAACATCTAAAGGCCATGGAAGAAGAGGAAGCAGAACCGCACCAGTCTTAGAGCGAAAGCCTGGACGTGGAGCGTCACTCGTGTGGAACTTCATTGGAAGGCTGCAGAAACCGGTAGCTGATGTCCACGAAACATGGTAGTCGCCAAAGATGTACCTAGTTTTAAAGAGAATGGAGCTTTTTGAACACAGGGCAACATTTTTCTGCCTCCCCTTTCATTCAAGCCCTAAGCCTATTGATCGTGCCACCCACAACCAGGATGGGTCGTCCCCACTTAGTTACATCTCTGGAAACACCTCCACAGACGTAGCCAGAAGTGCGCTGTCTTAATTGCCTGGGTGTCTGTTAACCCAGTGAGGGTGACAATTATAATTAGTGACCAAATAAAGCCTAATAGAATAAATGGTGAGTGAAAATATAACCAGGCCGCAGGGAGAGATCAGTAATCAGAGTGTTGATCAGGAGATGAAGGTAGAGGAGGTTAATTGATTCCTGGATCCTTTGGACTTGAGCAGATGGGGAGCTTGTGAAGGTGCTATTTGGAATATACAATTAGACAAATTAATGGTCTGATGGGAATAATCCTAAGTCAAACCAATATTCCTGTGCACACATATAAACACACATTAAAAAATCTGAATAGAATACTTCAGTTTTAAGAAAAACTATTTTTTCACAAAATGCCTGAAGTAAAGGATTATCTCCACTAGAATTAAATCCAGACCAAGAATCCTCTATCACCAAGTTAAATAATAATTTTTAGATATTTGCAGACATTATGTTTATAATCCAATGAAGTTGGAAGCATAAAACACTAGTCAGGGAAAAGAATACTTTCAATATTTTGTGCTCCCTGAGTGACAGGATAGAATACACAGAAAACTGAAGACTTTTTACCAATTATTAAAATAAACTATATACCCAAAACAAGCACTGTTCTTATCACAACATTACTGCTATTAAACACAATGCAAATGTTTTAAATAACAACATATTGAAGTTGCTATCAATATTTGTGAAAATATTCTTCTGTGATTGGTAAGATTGGCTAGAAGCTAAGAAGTAGGCTTTTAGACATACCCAGAGCTGAATGGGTTTGCTTATCTCTTGAAGTAAGTAGTAAGTAGTAACACATCAGGCACTAAGGAAAGTCCAAATTCAGGGATGGGGGTTATATACCCTAAATCTTGAGGAACAGAGATGGAAAGAGCTCATAAGGCCTTTAACTACCTCAAACTGCTACAATTATATATAGAACTATGAAGGGAAATTATCAACACTGATTCCTCTGGAAAGGGTGGTGGAAGATTAAAAGACAAGTTGTAAAATACTGTGTCTACAAACTGTAATATCATCCCTTCTATTTGATAACTATAATACCTTTAACAAAGAAATCAGCGGTTTATTCTGAAATAATTGTGTACATTGGAAATACATAATCAGGTATGGTTGAGGAAGACAGGATAAGAGAACGCAGTCAAAACCCTCATGGCAAACTCCAGTTTCCTGTGAGTCCCACAGCAAAAGGATTAACAAACGACAAAATCGGAATCTTAAAGAAAAGGCTGAGCCTGGGTTCAATGCTTGCTACTCTGATCAGTGATGGCAAAAGGCCAAATACTTGCACAAGCAGAAGTGGGGGTGGTTTGCAGCACCTTTAGTTGGTACAAAGCCTTCACACCCAGAATCCTGGCATGCTTTAAACCAGGCTGTCATCCACAATAATCCCTGTAGTTGAAGATTCCATGGGACAAGGCAGACTCCTGAAATCTGAATAAGTCTTACAACCAATAACCCTAGTGCAGTAATCCTTGTAGTTTACTACAAGGGTGGGGCAGATATGGGCAATAATCCCAGCAGTTAATTTTGCAGGGCAGGGCAGGGCAGGCATCCTTAAATCCAAGTAAATTGTAAATCCAAATAAATCATCCAAATTCCCGACATATGGTATTTGAAATTAGAGGTGTAATAATACTTGCTTTGAAAGAGCTTGTAGAGGAGCATTTTCCAGAGGGGATGGAATGAACAGGGAGGGAAAGGTTGGTCCGTACCTGAGACTGCGCAGTGAGAGGACCTCAGCTGCACCTCTGTGAAACTGCTTTGCCCATGAAGATAGAGATAAGTTTTCTTTTCCCTCAGAAATTGATGCCCTGTGTTGGGCCACTGCATCACCCCTTCCCCTGTACTGCAGGGGCCATCATGGTTTTAGTTTATCTCACTCTGTACAGTTTACATCATTTAGATATTATATGCTTGCAGTCATAGGGTAGCATTTATTTCACTCCACAGACTTTTTTTTTCCCCACAGACTATTTTTGAGGTTCCTCCATACAACTGAACATATCAGCACTTGGTCTCTTACACTGTTCTGTACAGTTCCACTTAAACAACATGGTATCATTTTAACCACTCTCTCGCTGATATAAAATTATTTCCAGGTTTTTAAGATACAAGTGATGTGGAAATTATCTTCTATTTTTTTCCATGTGTGCATGCAGTTTTAGTTTTTAGGAAAGATTTATAAGAGTGGCATTGTTGCAGTATCTCTATCCATATCTATGTGTATATATATATATATATATATATATATATATATTTTTTTTTTTTTTTTTTATACTCCATTGCAAATAGCTTCTAGAGTGCTTCTAGTGAGGGAAGAACAGTTTTTTCACCAACTTCTTGACTGGGAGCAGAATGCCTCCAGGAACAACACCTCCCTCTGAGGAAGACAGACTTCACCGCCCATCAAAATACACCAGACTTTACTGGATGTCAAGGCTCAGATTGAATAACTGGTACTTATTTAATAGAGACAAATGCAATTCCCCAAGTGATTAGCAGTCTCCAGTCTGCCCAGTTTGCCAGCTGTGATCTCTCAAATGAGAGTGAAATTTAACAGCTCAACACTGCAAAGCTACCACACAGGATGAAGGTCATAAATATACACCTTCAAAAGTGCCTAATGTATCTGCTTTTCTTTATTTTGGAATGGAAACTATTTTATAATTTTTTCAGCTTTTACTGTTTGAAAACTATGATGGGCTCACTCCAGATATATACTATTCTAGTAACTTGAATTAGAGCCTAACTTACTCCTTCACCTCCTGGAAGTGTGCTTGGCAGATTTGAAGAAATGGAAGACAGAATACGACTCGTACCTACTAGCTTGTTTCCACAGTTGAGTTCCATTTCATACACAATTTATTAAAGACGTATGGGTTTCTTTAGGTCAAGGTGATTTTTTGGATGTGAGAATCTATCATGTCTCATGATATTCATGTACTAATTTGCCTCTATGCTAGAGTTGGCTTTGGGGCTCTCCTTAATAATGGAGTAAATCAAAGGAAGTGTTTTCATGTCTCCAAAAGACAATGTTTAGATCAATGCAACTAAGAAAACCAAAACACAGACAGGAATATGGAGACTAATAATCAGGCGAAGAAAGTTTCATGTGGTACAAGGACTTTATTGGAAGTTGAAATAGAAGTCCTGTATGTTATACTCTACAGAAATTGTGTCTACATTTAGTGCATATTCTGAGACTGGAGGAGATCAGTATAAAAGGCTGCACACTATTTGAACCGGTGGAGGAAATTTAAAGGCTACCCAATTTTCAGGCTGTGGCATTGGTACTGCTGCCTAATTTGAACCAGATTTATAGTGAGTAGTGAAGGCAAAATTTGAGTGGAAAAAACTAAAGTTGGAGCTTAAGGAGTTGTGTATGCTGAAAAGTCTAGTAACATTTAAAAGAAACAGTATTTTTTTTTGTGTGTGGAAAGAAGTCAGATACCTCAAGATTGTCTAAGAAAGTAGCCAAATTCCACCCTTTTATGGATGCAGCCAGGTTCATGAATGAAAAACTACAAACAGTTGATTTGACCAGTGTCTCTGTACCTCCACTGAAGAAATGTCTCCTAGAAAAATGGTTCATTTGGAGTTCATTTCACCAAGCTCAGCAATGTAGGTACTGAGAGGCTCCTGCGACCATGGTCCAAAGGGTCCTGGCTATTGTTTCCACTGACAGCAACAGCTGACATTTTCCATTAGATTCTGGTTTTCCAAGCCTATGAAATGCAAGAGTTATGGGGTCAAGGAGATTTCTACTTAGATTTCAAAGGAATCTCAAGAGTTGAGTCATATATCCATTTGAAACTAAAATTTTACCAAACTGTAACCTGGAGCAACAGGATTTAACTTTTGCCCTGCTGACTTTTGGTTTTGCTGAGGTCATAAGTCCTTTTCTTTTCTATATTTGTATTTCTTCTTTGTAAGGAAGAATGTTCAACCTGTGCCATTGTATCATGACGATAACTTGTTTTAGAACTTTTCAGAACTTTGCATCTAATTCTTTTTATTGAATCTCAGAAGAGACATGGATGTGGGCTTTTAAAACTCCTGGAAATGTTAAGACTTTGAGGAAAGTATTATTGCATTCTGGATTTTACTCAGGATAGTTGGATGTATAAGATATTACATGGAATTATTACCTTACTTTTGTGTTTTTTGGTAAACTATGTGTGATTTAAAGGGATGAGTTTTGGTGTCAATTTAACAAGGGATGGAATGTGATTGTCAGAGTAGTGGTGCAAATTGATTGCATCACTCGGAGACCTGAAAGGTCACATTCCTGCTTCTGCCCATATGGATCATGGGAACAATGACCTTAATGCCTCTGTCAGCTCCCTGGCTTATGCCTTTCCTCCTTGGTCTATGTCTCCTCCCTGGTATATTTCTCTGTTTTTCTTCCCAGCTATTATAACGAGGAGCTTTGTTTCACTGTGTCATTGTTGCCTTGGAGGTTGCCAAGCATGGACAGAATCCCATGAAATTGTTGATTTCAACTTCTCTCTTTGAAATTGTGGGTCTTCAATATTTTGTCCCAGCAATGAAAAAGCTTATGAATGCACTGTCAGGGACTGTGGACAACTGACATAAGTCTGTCCTGCCCTGTAGGATGAACTATAAGGATTATGGATGTCTGCCCTGCTTTATGCATGTTAGGTGTTTCAGTGCGAAGGCTTGATACTGAATAAAAATGCGGTGAGTTTGAGTCTTTTACTTTCTCCTGCTGCCCAAAGAACCAAGGGTTAAGCATGGACTCAGCCTTTTTCTCAAGGTTCCAATTTTGTTGTTTGTTGGTTGTGAATCCTTTGTGCTTTTGATTCATGGGAGACTGGAGCTTGCCACAGGGTTCTAGCTGCATCCTCTTCTGCCTCCCACAGTGCCCTATGTGAGAAATATATGTGAAATATGCAATATTATGTTACCTGCTCCTGGAGAAAACTTAAACTGAAGCACATTTGGGTTTTTCCCTTTTTATATGTCCATTAACTTCAGAAAACAGATTAAATATCTGTTTATGATTATAGATGCAAATTTTAATTTTTCAGAGAGCATCTTTCCCATAATAGAAACATAGGTTTTCTTAGAAGTGTTTAAAATATTTAGGAAGCAAAATAATGTTTATATAAGATATAATGATTACATTTTAGGAAGTTATTTATTAGTAATATACTTTTAAAATAATATATGCAGGAATGGAGGTCAGTTTCTGAGGCAAAGCTCCCTAACTCCTCCCTAAAAATGTCAATTCTGAGCTATTTTAAAAAGAAAAATATACCTAGTAAATATTTCTTCCATTCATGTGTTTAGGTGCTTTACATTCAGAATTTTCACTTTTGCAGCCTATTTTCTCTATTTTTTTTCTTCAAAGTAAAAAAAGATATTATATAGAATGAATATTATGGATTCATTTGAATGAAAAGTAAATATTAAGGCATGCATGTTTTGATCTTTCCACTAAGGCAGTATTAAATTAAAAGTCTCATTCTATATCTCATAATACAGTTGAATGTATTTTGTCTTATTTCAACATTTTTTATTTCCTTCTCAATTTTCTCATCAGCAAATCTGCAAAGAGAGTCCACTAAATTACTCCAGAGCAGCATAAGGTGCCTGTCATGTTTGCCTTACAGTTTACTGGCAAGACTTCTACATTAACATTTGTGACAACTCTTCTTGAGATATGATGGAACCGTTGTATGGCAAACAATGCAAGTGGTGCCTGCTTCTCATTCAATGTCTCTGAATATGATATCATTTATTTTAGTCATTGTTTTTCATGATAGATTTTGTGGTGAGTTGTCACCCTTAGTATTCTTTTTTGCTGTTGACTCTCTCCGTGGTTCATGGTTGGATAGTAAAAACCAGACAGTCTGACTCCAAATAAGTAGAAAGCTTTTATGAAAGGATTTCTGGTTATTGTAAGGACTTCTATTTAGTGCATGATGACCAATGAGGAAAACATTTAGCAAGAAGGATAATGCATGAGAAGCAGAGCAGATTGCACTAGGCAAAAAAAAAAAAAATACTACTCATATACAAATGATGTCTTTATTAGTTTATGTTAATTTGAGTAACATGAAAACATCTCTGCACATATAGTTCTAGATATATGAATTATCTAAAAAGAAAAAAATATTTCAAGGGAAATTTTTGTCACAGAAATGTGAATGCTTTCAAATTCTAAGTTACTGTAAATCAGTTGTACAGATGAAATTTCTCAGCTATTGATCACAATATTTGTATGAAAATAGACTAAGTACCTTGCATGAACTGAGTTAAAATATGATATATTTGTAAATCCATTTCTATTAAGAAATGTTACTGTTGGGCCGGAGATTTAGCTCAGTGGTTCCAGTGCCTGCCTTGCAAGCTCAAGGTCCTGAGCTCGATCCTGGTAACCACATACAATGCTGGGCATGGTGGCTCACACCTGTAATCCCAGCACTCAGGAGGCAGAGACAGGAAGATTGCTGAGTTCGAGGCTTGCCTGGGCTACATAGTGAGCTGAAGGCCAGACTGAACTACAAAGCGAGACCCTGTCTCAAAGAAAAAAAAGAAATGTTACTGTTGATTTATAAGTATATTTATAGCTTTTTACAGATAGCTTGAATCCTATAAAATATTTTAAATTTGCTAATTATCTACAAGAGCTCTTAAGATGTATTTTATTTATTATGACACTAAATTTTTGGGAAAAAACATAGATGATGATCTGGTATTATATTTAATATACACAAAGACAAACAAATACATTTTAAGGCTGAATCACAAACTCTTATACACCATATGAATGTTAATGTAAAGGAATTAAATTGTTCCCTGGACAAATTCCATTTAATAATCACAGATATGCAAATACTGGATCTTTTCTTTGGTATGAGAACCTGTAGATGTAAATGAGTTCTAGAATGTATGATAGTTTTTGTAAAATAGGAAATAAAAGGAATTTGGTGTGGAAATGTAATGAAGGGAAAGAATAAATATGATTCTGAAAGGAAATAAAAGAACATGTATATAAAGGGTGGGGGGTTGAGGGTGGGTAGGTATGTGGGTAAAAAATGAAAATTAGGGCCGGAGGGTTAGCTCAGTGGTTCCGGCGCCTGCCTCGCAAGCGCAAGGTCCTGAGTTCGATCCCCGGTAACCACATATAATGCTGGGTGTGGAGACACGCCCACCAACAATCAACACCGCATACCACAATGCTGCGCGTGGTGGCTCACACTTGCGATCCCAGCACTCGGGAGGCAGAGACAGGAGGATTGCTGAGTTCGCGGCAGCTTGCCTGGGCACCATAGTGAGCTCAGGGCCAGCCTGAACTACAAAGCGAGACCCTGTTTCAAAAGCAAAAAAAAAACAAAAAACAAAAAACAAAAACAAACAAAAAAACAAAAAAACAACAACAAAAAAAGAAAATTAACTTGTGTCATATACTGGCACAAATTCTCCAATGTTGAATGTGATTGTGAGCTGTATATAAAATATATCAATAAAGAATTCAATTCAAAAATAATAATCTTTATTTCTGTTTTGTTAATGAAAACATGAAAATTCATTGAAGTTCTGAATTGCTAGTTTTGAAGGATGATTATAGTAATTATAATGTGTTATAATGTTAACAGCAAAACAAAATACTATTATGGTTTATCATTTTTCTGGTTTTTAGAACAGTTGATATAATCTAGAATCAAATGTTTCTTCATTTCCAAGTTGTCTTATAAAGTCCTTGAGAAATATATAAAATACAAAAACAGAAATGAAATAGAGAGTAAAACTGATTTGACTAAACTGAAGTAAATACAATCTGCTATGAAGGAGTAAGGCATTATTTCACCCCAGAAAATTCTGAAGTTTTTATATCTTTGCAAAATTAAAGTGCTGACTGGAATAGTGAGCCTCACTGAACAACCAAATGCCTAGTCGGCCCACATCTCTTTCAGCAGAAAATGTGATCTAACAGACCCCCATTTAACATGATAAGAAATGCAAAGGAACCCCAAACCACACTGTTGAGAGACCTGAGATTGAGGAATCAATAGGAACAATAACAATTTTCAAAGTGGGTTCCCCACATCCTGTGTTCACAATAGTAGACTCCATAAAAGCCTAGAATCCATCCTGGTAAAACGTGCAAACGCCACAGGACCAAGATCCTGTTCTCAACTTCCGTGAGATGTGTTTGTCTGGGGAAAGACTCATGCCGGAGTCCCTTATACACAGTTTTGCTCATAGCACATCACCCTTTACACTTGAAGAGCACTCTACAAATGTCTTCGTTAATAGGAATTTCAGGTAAAGAATATCCTCCAGTTTTAGAAGTCCGCTTTATATCTGTGCCTGGCATGGCTCTCAGTGGGTTGTTAATTGGATAGGTGATTCATATTATTATTCAAGTTTGGTGATTCAGGGACACTTACACAAATTAACATAATGAGAACAAATAATATAAGCCAATGATATTGGCAGGAAAATTTGCATATTGTTAGATGATCAAATTAGACATTTGATATTAAATGGGAAACATTTGATTTGTTTATTTGTCTATTTATATTCAGATTTTTTACATGGCTGGGCATTGACTCTGTAACCCTGTCAATGTAGTTAGGAAGCGCTTTACCACAGCCTTGTATCCTTAGCCCTGTTTAAAAATTTGTATTTGAAACCATGTTGCTAAAATGGTCAAGCTCTCCTTAAATTTAGGACTCTCCTGTCTCAAGCGTCTGAGTAGCTGCGATTACAGTTGTCCGCCACCACACCCTACTCGGTATGAATTTATATTGCCAATCTAGCGAGATTATTTATTACTCTAGACTTCAAACAACACCGCACTCAAAGGGATAGTACACACAGTGAACAGACCCCTTTGCAATGCTCTCTTCCGCGAATACCAGAAACAGTGCTGCTAGGGGACTGTGTGCTCGTATGAGAGGATTCTACTCCCCAAATTTTAATATTTTCAACTTTCACTGCTCACTGTCTGATCTCCTTTAACTTTATCCTTACCTTGTCCCTGGGATTCTAAATTATCAATCACTTTTATGCTTAAGTTATAAGTCACTTTTATGCTTAAGTCACTTTTGTGTGAAGCGCAAACTTCTAGAAAACTAGTAATTATGTAGCTTCTTCTCTTCCGTAACCCAGGGTTTATGGGAAACCTAAGCTATTATTACACAGGGAATGTGAGTTTACAGAGACTGCTATTTTGTCATTATTGACAATAGACGCTCTTGCGCCCTCTCTGGTATTCACTCAGGCAGCCGGATCTCGATACTCAAAAACTTCCTTTCTGAATATGCACTTCTGGAAAATTGTAGAAATCTAAAAAGATCCTACTCTTTAAGGAATACGAAAACTTCTTTTGCCATATGGATACATTCTCCACTCATGTTTATTTCGTTTATATAACTATACCATGGGAAAGTTTATTGCTCTTTCAAATCATATTTATTTCAAAATGAAATAATGTCATGTAGATGATGTTCATTGTGCTAGATTTTTTTAAAGACAGTTTTATTTTATTGCAGGAGAACTTCTGAGAAATGTATTACGGTTCTGAGTTGAAAATTCAGGTTTGAGACTTGTAAAAAAACACTAAATTTGTATATTTATGATACGGTAGGGCTTGGATTTGAGACAGCTTGGCCTCCTTTCAAGTACATACCCCTCACCGCCTCATTACAGGCCTCTGTAAATTGCCATGTTGATGAATCTCTTTGAAATTTCACACCACTATCTACCATGCGAGCGTTACCTTAAAGGAATATTCCGTGCGAGTGTGGCTGGCAAAACTTAAAACAGATGCTATAACTGTGCAATTAGTTCTGTTCTGCTTTAACCTTCTTACCTATTTCCCAAGTAAAAAGCAAGAGCATTCAGAAGAAAAAAATAGCTCTTTGAAAGATCATCTGAGGAAAGAAAATGGGAAAGGAAAGTCTAGGGTAAGTGAAGTCTGACTTTTTTTTTTTTCACTTATACTGTTGGCTTTCACAATTTTTCTTCTACAAAAGAAAGCTATTATTTTAATCTCTCACATGTCACAGCTTGTAGTGCTTAGGAAATAGACCCTTAACATTTACATTTTCTATCTGCAGACAAAATTAAAAACCAACGTAATGTTTTAAGAGTTCCTTATTGCAGAAACTCTTTATTTTTAAATTTAATTTATTGATACATTATATATACTTGATGTGAAGACATAACAGAAATTTTCATCAGACTTTCTGTTAAGAGTTTTTCTTTCTACTTATTTATTAAACCCAGGCTAGCCTATATCTTACCATCCACTTACTTCTGGGTGGGTTTAGGGGTTATGTGCCTTCTTACACAGTTTCTTTTTCATTGTGATACATCTAGTATACTTAACTTTCTTAGAAGTTATACTCAATTACTTCTAAATGTAAATTGGATCTTATTATTTGTAAGCTTGTCTATAATGATATTCCTTAAATGGAATAGAATTTCACACCTGTGTGGAGTATGGCACAAAATCAATTAAAATTTTCTTTGAATGGAAAATTGAATTGTTAGTTTTATTAAAATGTTGAAGGGCCGGAGCATCACTGGTTCCAGCTTCTGCCAGCAAGCGCAAGGTCCTGAGTTCAATCCCTGGTAACCACATACAACAATCCTGGGTGTGATGACTCATGCCTACCAACAATCAGTACCACATACCACAGTGCCAGGCATGGTGGCTCACGTCTGCAATCCAGCACTTGGGAGGCAGAGGCAGGAGGATTGCTGAGTTTGAGGCTTTCCTGGGTTACATAGTGAGTGAGCTCAGGGCCACCCTGAACTACAAAGCGAGACCCTGTCTCAAAGGGGAAAATAATAATTTTTATATTAACATTCTACTAACGTTGAATGTTAAAATTAGTAGAATGTTATACTAACATTCTACTAATTTTTATACTAACATTCTACTAATGTTGAAAATAGCATGAGTAGAATGACACTAGCGTTTTGTGACAAGATTTCATCACTTCTGAACTGAATAAATTTAGGCTAACTTTGACTGTTATGGACATATTAGTTAAGTTGGATTAAAACTGCTAAAATGAAAACTGCCAGCAAATATTTTTGTTAGATAAAGAACAAAAGTACTCTCCCCTATGATCACTTTTTAATTTTTATTATTTAAACTGGTACATTTTGTTGGCACGTTATATATACACATCACAATTATACTCCACATTAAGAATTTGTACCGGCGTATGACACAATTTAATTCTAATTTTTCCCTTCCCCTACCCACCCTACCTCCCCCTGCCCCTATATACACAATATGATCACTTTTTAAAAATAGAATTCTTTGTTGGTACATTTTAAATACACATAACAATCACACTCAACATTGTGAATTTGTACTGGTATATGACATGAGTTAATTCTCATTTTTACCTATTCCCCCTTCCACCTTACAATCTCCCCACCCCATATATATATATATATATATATATATATATATATATATATATATATATATATATATATATATATATATATATATATATATATATATATATATATATATATATATATATATATATATATATATATACT
>PVIC010001290.1:23780-94927 GCA_004025085.1 Thryonomys swinderianus
ACACACACACACACACACACACACACACACACACATTTTTTCATCCAGTCTCCAGTTGATGGGCTTTTGGGTTGTTTTATTTTTGATAGTAATATCAATAAAGCCTGGTCTTCATCAGGAGGAATTCGGAATCATCGTCTCCCCTCTCTTGTTTCTACATTACACACGGAATACACCGCCCGTGGTCTCCACCATTGCCAGGCACCTAAGAATTCTTCCTGCTTCCAAAAGTAACAGAAGATCTAAAAATTCACGTTCTGAAAGAGAAAACTAAGCTACACTTGTTGAACTTTTCACTAATGCTCTTTTATTCCGGGGTACACAACACACAGTATGCAAACATTCTTAAATTTTCTAACTCCAAATAGAAAGATGCAGAAGGTAAAGGGGGATTAACTTTGCCTACAATCACTGAGGTAATGACCAAAAAGGAAAAAAAAAAATCGTCTGCCTTTTATTTGTCAGCATCGCAATTTCCTTCTAAATTAAGAATGTACAGTTCCATTAGAATATATATTTTATTACAATCAAAAGCCAATTAAGGGAAACATGAGTGCATAATTTTAATTATAGAATCTGGTAAAAGCTAATTTGGATTGTTTTATTTCTTAGTTGACTTTCTCACACTATTTTCTAAATTATGTAGCAAGGAATAACTGTGCTATTGTATGAAAAGAAGAAAGAAGATAATAATGAATTACAGTCAATTAAGATTTAAAAACAAGTGTCTCTAAAATGGGGTACAGATTTGCAATTATAGTCTTCTCAAGAAATGAGAATGTAATACAAATCTGTGAAAGTAATTTGTGCTTCTTCGGGCTTTCAGGGACTCTGTTCAACATCACATGTCATTGTATCCTTAGCGATACCCACACAACCACACCAACATTCAACGCCAAGTTTGAACATGTAAATACATATATTTATTCATTTCAGTCTCGAAACTTCCTAAGTTAAATTTAATGCAAAGTCACAGCTAGATTTACGTACACAAAAACAATGTATGTCTTTAAATTTGTGGGTATAGTTGTAGTTAATCTGTTAAAATAGAAACTCAAAATAAAAGTAAATTTCTTGCAAAGAATTTAGTCTTTCTATTAGGTGATGGCCAGTAAAAATCAAGTATCATAAGTCCAAAAAATTGTACTAACTCAGAGTGGAGCACAAGTTTTATTCCAGAACCTGATTTTATTTTTTCCTTAAATTTTACTTCAAAATAATATTTAAGATATACTTACTAGCCTCTTTAAAGCTATATACATTGCATCCATAAAATGAGGTGCTGGCAGTAGCTGCCTTGTCAAATTTTTTTCATGTATCAAGTCTGTTCAAAATAATACAAGTAGTAATAATGATACTATTAAGTATTAAGAATGTCAAACTTAAGTATTAAGAACGACAGACTTTTACCAGAGTAATTATTCTGAGTCAAGTACTATGAATTTGTATGAATTGACTATTTTAAACGTTCACACCAAGTCTATGGAAGGAGTAATATTATTATTTCCATTTCACAGATAAGCAAACAAACATGGGATTCCCAATGAATAAAAAAGCCCATGATACTATGTGTTATAAAGGGCTAAACATCCCATGGCTTCTCTTATATGAGAAACTAAAAAATACAAAAATCTAATTGGAACATTAAAGAAAAGTGTGAGGAAAAAGAGTTAGCCTCTGTTCTTATGAAGTCATTTTAGGGATGGGGAGACAACTGGGCAAAGAGGAAGTAAAAAATGATGAAGCTGTGATGTGTAAAAGTACCAGTTACTCAACCCAAATTAACTATGGTATGTCACAAATGTGCTAATAGAAAAGGAACTGTTGAGACCCTTTTTAATTTTACCCATATGAATATGCATACACTTAGCCCTTAAAGTCTTTGGGTTTCATACTCACGGGCTATGAACAATCATGATATACGTATTTGAAAACAGGTTTATAAATTTTCAGAAGCCAAAACTTAGAGGATCTGTACGCCAAGCACAGTCCCCCAGTTCTCTGTATCCTTCATTGTTTGAGTAACGCTCATTCTTGGCACACTGACCATCTCTGTAGCTCACACAAGATGACAATTATGTCTCTCCTGAAAATATACAGAAATTTTTCATTATTTTTAACGAAAAAAGCTAATATTTCTTTGCATACGATTTGTGTTGTGTGATCTAGAGGTGACTTAAATCATATAGGAAGATATACACATATTAGATGCAAATACTCCACAAGTTTGTGTAGTATAAGATATTTGAATAACTTTGGACTTGGATATCCAAAAGATTCCTAGGAGGATATTTTTTTTGAAAATTGAGAGACAATTTTTTTTTTTTTGACAGGGTCTCACTTTGAGTTCAGGCTGGCTCTGAGATCACTATGTAGCCCAGGCAAGCCTTGAACTCAGCAATCCTCCTGTCTCTACCTCCCGAGTGCTGGGATTACAGGCGGGAGCCACCACGCCTGGCGAGAGACAATTGTTTAAGTCAAAACTGTGAAGGAATAGAAGAGAAATCATAAAACACCCTATTAATTTCAAACTCACACAGGGACTAAGTTCTCATCAGATTATTGAGGCTAACAGCAATGATAAATTCCATAAATTTAGAAATAAAACTTAAGATATAAAACATTACATTTAAAATATAGTATTATTTTATAATGGAGGTAGGACTGCAAAACAATTTTCTAAGAGTATTAAATAAAACCACTTTATTTGATTTTCACTACTTTTAGAAACTTAAGTGACTTGAGTCATTTTCTGATCTTTGAACTGGGATACGAAATATTTTAAGGAAAGAAATAAATTTAGCCACAGTGTTTCCATCTTAAATAAGAATAATACTCTGAATTTCAGACAGCATATTTTAAAGAAAATGAACAGTACTTTAAAAAAAGATTTCTATTGACCAAAACAAATAAATGTTTACAAAATCAAGAAAAACTGAGTTGAGCTGTCACAAAATTTCTAGTTTCCCATAATACTTTGAATGATTTTAGAATTAAGATCACAATTTTACCAAATCTTTTTCTTTCATTTATTGAGATTATTGGTACATTTTAGATGTACATTATGGTCATATTCAACATTATAAATTTGTACCTGTACATAACATATCTTGATTCTTATTTTTCCCATTCATCTGTGTTCCCTACCACCCTCCCCATTAATAAACTTTGTTTCATTTTACCAAAATGTTTTTAAGTGAATTTTTTATTGATAAATTTTATATCCAGCTTACAGTCACACTCAACATTGGGGAATATGGTATTATCTTTTAATTGAATTCTTTACTGGTACAATTTACATACATCTCAAATCACATGTAACATTGGGGAATTTGTACCAATATATGACACAAGTCAATTCTCATTTTTATCCATATCCCCACCTCCCCACACCTCCCTACCCCCTATATACATGCTCTTTTATTTTCTTTCAGAATCGCGTTTATTCTGTCCCCTCATTACATCCCCACACCAAATTTCCCTTGGAAATTTCCCATTCTACAAAGACCATCATACTTTCTAGAGCTCATTTGCATCTACAGGTGCTCATATCAATGAGAAGATCCGGTATCAACATTGGGGAATTTGTACCAGAAAGACAAGTTAATTTACCAAACCTTTTAATACTCACAAATAATTGTTAAGACTGTTACATTAAACTATTTTAGAATAGCCATTTAAAAACTGTGAATTAAAAAATATTAAAAGGGAAACGTGGTAGAGGGGTGGGTAATGAGTGGTAAAGAAAAAAGTGATGGTAATAAAAAAGGAAAATTAAATATTTAGGGGTGGAGGGTTGTGGAGTGGGTAGGGGAATGGGAAAAATGAGAATTAAATCATGTCATATATTGATACAAATTGCCAATATTAAGTGTGATCATGGTATGTATATTCGATGTACAATAAAGACTTAAACAAAAAAACATGCATATGCTAGCTCACATGAGAGAGCAGCACTGGTCAAAGAATGATCGTGAATCTGCATGTGAGGTGGCTGACTTGGAGTGGCCCAGAGCCACACAGAGCAGAGTCCCTGTCCACAGGAGGGAGCAGGCCTGCTCTTGAGGGATGGTGCCCTGTCCCCATTTTAGAGGAGGAATGGAGCCTGACCATTTACTTTTGTCTCTATTTATACTTTGCCTTACTCAAAGGAGAGGTATCACATAATATGCAAGCTGTTGTTTCTGGTTTATTTTGCTTAACATCATATCTTCCAGTAGCATTCATTTTCCAATAAATTCCTTAAAGCCACCTTCTTCATGGCCATGTAGTATTCCATTAACTTTAGATACATTTTCTTTATCCAGCCATCTGTTGATGGGTAAAGAGGCTACTTCCAGGATGAATTATACTGATATAGACATTGGTGTGCAGGTATTAGTCTTCCAGAGACCCCTGAAGTAAGTCTCCAGTCCCCCCCCCCAGTATATGACACAGAACTGAGAAAAAAAAATATACTAAGAGACAGAACTAAGAATGCGGTGTGCCAAGACAACCAATGCTGGTGCCACTGACCAAGGTGCTGTCTGGTCCTAGGCAGTGAGTTTTATTGTCAGTCAACTGGAGTAGAGGTGAGCTACATATAGTTTTCATGGAAATCAGTCTAAATAAGACTCATAAAGGACAAGACAAAGTCTTCTCAAATTACAACAGAGTAGACAAAATTTATGAATGTAATTTAACACTGTTCTTCTAGTCAGAAGGTTTGTAAAGAATGGAGTACTACTCTGCCATAAATAATGAGAAGTTTCATTCATTTATGTGCAAGTGGACACACCTTGAGGACACACTAATAAGTGAAATAAATAGAACACGGATACATAAATACCATATCTTTTCTGTGGTATGAGAACCTGTAGATGTCAACGAGTTCTAGAATGTATGATAGATATTGTGAAATAGGGAATACTCAAAGGGAATGTGGTAGGGGAAAGTAATGAGGGGAAAATATGATTTGAAAAGAAAAAGAAAGCACATGTATATAGGGTGTGGTATGTTGTGGGGTGGGTAGGGATATGGGTAAAAATGAGAATTAATTCATGTCATATACTGGTACAAATTCCCCAATATTAAGTGTGATTGTGCTCCATATATAAAATGTATCAATAAAGCATTCAATTTGAATAAAAAAGAAGGTTTGTTATGGAAATGGAATTTGAGTGTGAGTTATTCTGACCTTGCCACATAGGGCTTGGCCATACTCACTTCTCAAAAACAAGCCAAATGTGGTGTGAATTCTATACGTCTTGTTTTGGGCATAATCAATATTACAGTCCTCTGCATTATTCCATTATGATGTCTTAACATTCTTAAATGTCTTGTGATTGATTTTTTTTTCATCTTGTTCTTGGAAATTCTTTCTAATGATGGATTTATTACTATTAATTTTCTCTTACTTCTCAATTGAACTTATCTTACCTTTCTGTCTTCCTTCACATATGTCAGTAATTAATTTTTCAAATTTTGCCTTTTTCATTCTTGGATTCCCTTACCCTTCTACTTTTAGTAGTATATTACAAAATTTTACAAATCTCTAGATAAATCATTAATTTTATACTATTTCTTTTCTTTTTTCTTTTCCTCTTTTTTTTCTTTTCTTTCCTTTCCTTTCCTTTCTTTTCTTTTTTCTTTTCTTTTCTTTTCTTTTCTTTTCTTTTCTTTTCTTTTCTTTTCTTTTCTTTTCTTTTCTTTTCTTTTCTTTTCTTTTCTTTTCTTTTCTTTTCTTTTCCTTTCACCTTGTAGTTCAGACTAGCCCTGAGCTCATTATGTAGCCCAGGCAAGCCTGGAGCTCAGCAATCCTCCTGGCTCTGTCTCCTGAGTGCTGGGATTACAGGTGTGAGCCACCTTGCCTGGCACTGTGGTATGTTGTATTGATTGCTGGGCATGAGTCACCACACCCAGCATTGTATGTGGTTACTGGGGATTGAACTCAGGACCTTGAGCTTGCAAGGCAGGGGCCAGAACAACTGTGCTAAATCTCTGGCCCAATTTTATACTATTTCTATTGAATAGAATGCTATTGACAGTAGAGATAAAAGTGTTCAATTTAGGAGATATGTAGTATAGGTTAATAGTAGGCCAGAATTTGGTTTTTCTTACTGTTCATGCTATAATTAGAGATGTTTTTCTATGTAGAACTGTGGTACTTTATTCACCCTTAGGTTTTGTCAATATTCTTTTTGTACTCAATACTATAACTGGTGCAGATTTTATTACTATAAGCCAAGTGACATAGCTATTGATATTGATTAATTTTCTTGGGATGTCAATATCTAGATTGCCTTTGGGTCCTTAACAATGCTGTGGGCTATTGCAGGAGAAATGGATTCTGTACCAAGCACTCTGCAACTCTCATCTCAAGTAAATGGAGGTGGTTGGATCCTGGACAGAGTAAAAAACCAAAGTTTGACATGTCCAGGGACACTACTGAGAAGTAGCCATGAACCTAGAAGGACTTCATACTATAAACAAAACTTTCTACTGCAATACACCCATAGATAGCTTCAGCCCCAGCAGACAATAATAGCAACAGAAGTCCAGGCAAAAATGAATTCAAAGATTCCCGACTCTCACAAAGTTGATCCATGGTGCATTGAAGGGAAGGGCACTAAAACCCTTACATCTGAATTATTAGAAGGGATAGCAGAACAAATGAAAATGGAGTTTATTGAGGCACTTAAAAAAGTCATGATTTTGATCCAATTAAAAAAAGCATCAGTCAGGGCTGGAGATTTAGCTCAGTGGTTCTGGTGCCTGCCTCACGAGTGCAAGGTCCTGGGTTCAATCTCCAGTAACTGTATACAGTGCTGGGCATAGTGACTGATGTCCACCAGCAATCAATGCCACATACCACAGTGCCGGGTGTGGTGGCTCACGCCTGTAATCCCAGCACTCAGGAGGCAGAGACAGGAGGATTGCTGAGTTCCAGGCTTGCCTGGGCTCCATAGTGAGCTCAGGACCAGCCAGAACTACAAAGCGAGACACTGTCTCAAACAACAACAACAACAAAACAACAAAAAAACAAAAACAAAAAACACATCAGTCAATCTAAAGAAGACGCTGCTAAAATCCTAGCAGATCTAAACAAAAGCCAAAAACTAAAACTAGACTTATCTCTATCACCATGCACTAAACTAAAATCACAATGGATTTGAGACTTAAATATTAAAACAGAAACAATAAACCTGTTGCAAAACAGGCTCAGCAAAACTCTTGGAGACATTGGCTTAGGTAGAGACTTTATGGACAAAACCTCTATAGCACAAGAACTAGCAGAAAGAATTAACAAATGGGAGCTCATCCTCCTAAAAAGCTTCTGCACAGCAAAAGAAATCAACGGCACCGCTAAAAGACAACCAACAAAATGGGAAAAAAATCTTTACTAGCTGTTTGTCAGACAAAGGACTACTATCTACAATATATAAAGAATTTAAACAAATCAGTCCCTCCAAGTTTAGACACCCAATTCAAAAATGAGCATCTGAAATGAACAGACACTTCTCAGAGGCAGAAGTCCAAGCAGCCAAGAAGCATATGAAGAAATGTTCAATAACATTGGTCATTCGAGAGATGCAGATGAAAACAATGCTGAGATTTCATCTCACCCCACAAAGAATGGCTGCTATTGCAAAATCAACCAGCAATAAATGCTGGTGAGGCTGCAGGGAGAAAGGAACCCTTCTCCTCTGCTGGTGAAATTATAGACTTGTACAACCATTGTGGAGATTCCTCAGAAAACTAGGATTAGAGATCCCATTTGACCCTGCTATTCCTCTGCTAGGAATATACCCAAAGGAATAAAAAGAATCATATTATAAAGTCATATGTGCACCCATGTTCACAGCAGCTTAGTTTGTGATAGCCCAATCTTGGAAACAACCCAAATGCCCATCAACTGGAGACTGAATAAATTAGATGTGTTTTTTAAAAAATAAAATCGAGCATTACTCTGCTATAAAGAATGACAAGTTTCATTCATTTATGTGCAAATGGATACACCTTGAGGACACACTAATAAGTGAAATAAATAGATCACACATATGTAAGTACCATATCTTTTCTTTGGTATGAGAACCTGTAGATTTAAATGAGTTCTAGAATGTATGATTTATTTTGTAAAATAGGAAATATTCAAAGGGAATGTGGTGGGGGAATGTACTGAGGAGAAAGAGTAAATATGATTCAGAAAGAAAAAAGAAATAGCATGTATATAAGGAGTGGGGGGTGTGGAGGGTAGGGATATGGGTAAAAATGAGAATTAACTTCTGTCATATACTGGTACAGATTCCCCAATGTTGAGTGTGACTGTGAACTGTGTATAAAATGTACTAATAAATAATTCAATTTTTTAAAAGCCACAAAGCACTCAGGACTGCCAAAGAAAGGAATCTGAGTCAATAAAGCACTTCTGAATAGAAATTTCACAAGATTCAAAACTTTTACTGAAAATGTGGGTGCAGAAATGACCAATAAAAGCTCAGGATCTCAGAACGAGAACCCAAGGCTCTTGTTAATGACTGATTGATAAGAGGCACTTGACGTGGCTGGCCAGGCAGTGCCCCTGTCCTTCCTTACCGCTCCATTGCATCGCTCCGGCGAGGAGAATGACCACGTTCAACAGATGAGGACTGCTTCCTTGGTCAAGGAAGGAAGCAGTACCAGTAACTCTGCCCCTCTTCTAGAACCAGCTCCCCATAAGAGAGGTACCTCAAAAACAATTGGAGAATCTCAAAAAAAAAAATGGATCCAACATCTTGTAGGTGACACTAAGGAAACTAGTCTTATATTAACTGAGATTAGTGAAATACCAGATGAATACACCTTTCACAGAAGAAAACAATAGAAATGGTCAAGAAATGCATGAAGAAATCCTCACCATTGCTGCCATTAGAGAAATAAAGATTAAAACAACATTGAGCTTCTATTGTACCTCCAAAGAATGGTCATAGTCAATAAATCAAATAATAACAAACACTGGCCAAAGTTCAGGGATAAAGGAATGCTTCTATATTGTTGATGGTATTGTAAACTACTAAAATTATTCTATAGAAATCAGTGTGGAGATTCCCCCCAAAACTGAAACTAGAAACCCCATTTAACCCAGCTATTCCTCTTTTGGTATGTGCCCTAGAGAGCTAAAATCATCATAATTTAGTGATACCAGCATATTATCGTTTGTAGCACAACTATTGTAATAGTTGAATCATGGAAGTGGATTACATGTCCCTGACGATCTAAATGGATAAGGAAAGCTTGGTATTGACAGAGAATACAGTAGGACTCTGTCACAGAAATAAACTAGAATTTTTTGTAGGAAAATGGATTCACCTGAGGTCATACATAATTTTACATGAAATAAATCAGACACACAGGCTTAAGTATAGCATGGCTTCTCTTATACGAGAAATTCAAAGTAAAAATACAGAATAAAATTAAAGATAGATAATAAGGATTAATGAGATCAATCTTCCTAAATGTGGAAGGTGATGAAGAGGTGGAAAGAGAGAAGAAAAGGGTTGAAAAAATAGAATATGTTATGTACATGGATCAATTTTTTCATAGGGAATATAAACATTATGTATTGCAAACATGCACCAAAAAAATAAGGAGATCAAGAAATGAGTAGATGGGAAGAAACAGAAGGGGGAGGGGGAGAGAAAAGGACTTAAATGGGCTATGCACCTGTTTCAATTTCCAATAGAAAGTAAACATTATATACTGCACACATGTACTGATAAAATACAGATTTTAAGGTATATTCAAGTGAAAAAGAAAACAAACAATAATCCAAGTAAAAACATTTAACAATCGCAAAATGATATACTTTTAGATTTAAAGATATATTTTAAGTCAAATAATATGTACTAATCTCTATATTACAAAAATGATACTGAGATTACAGTTATCTTTTTAAGAAGATTGAAATTATTTTTCAAGTAATTGACATTGTTTTCAGAATTGTAAACACTAAAGAATTTAGAGCTAATTATTGACCTTATACATTTGAAATTAGAAATAATACTGGCAGTTAGAAATAGACGTTTTCAATTAGCACTTGTGATGTGATATTTCAACTTTTAAAATACAGAAAATAAAGCAGATCAGTGAGATAGTCAATTATTTTCTCAATCAAAAACAATGTTTTCTATTTTCTGTTTAATTTTTGATATTTTAACATATACTGAGATCTTAAATCCAATCAATATATATATGATTTAATTATATTACACTGTTGATCATATATTCAATAATTATGCTTTCATTATATATATATATATATATATATATTTTTTTTTTTTTTTTTTTTTTTTTTTTTTTTTTTTTTTTTTTGAGACAGGGTCTCGCTTTGTAGTTCAGGCTGGCTCTGAGCTCACTATGTAGCCCAGGCAAGCCTCGAACTCAGCAATCCTCCTGCCTCTGCCTCCCGAGTGCTGGGATGACAGGCGTGAGCCACCATGCCCGGCACTGTGGTATGTGGTATTGATGGCTGGTGGGCATGAGCCCAGCATTGTATGTGGTTACCAGGGATCGAACTCAGGACCTTGCGCTTGCAAGGCAGGCTCTGGAACCACTGAGCTAACCCTCCGGCCCCCTCATTAAATATTTTAAATGTGAAAACAAACAACTGCATACTGCCAAATAGCAAAATTGTTGTATCAGTTTTAGAAAACACAATTTAATTAAGAAATGTGTTTCACTAAGCCCGATGTATGTCTTGCATTACTAAGTAGTTTGGAAGTACACAGACAGTAAGTATATTATATAAAATAACTGCAAACATTGTAGGAGGGTTAAACACTCTATTGAGAAGAGTGAAATTTTCCATAAATGCTTAAATATGTTTAACCAAAATTAAGAATGAAAATAACAATAAAAGACAGACTAAAATTATAGGAATCATAAAGGTTTTATGACTGAATTTTATGAAGACAACATTCAGAACTAACAAATGTTGCTATCAAGCTACCATATACAAAATAACATAAACTGTACTCAATTCTGCACCATGCAGAATATATGTACCTTGAAAATGGTAAACAAATGCCAACCATACCAGAGAAGTTTATAATTAATATTCAGTAATTTTTTCAGTTTACTTGATTTTGATCATTAGTCTTATTCTATTCACAAATCATTCCATGGTTTTTCTTAATTTTTAAAGGATATTTATCATTAATATAGTACCCTAATTTCTTTTCAATCAGAAGAGGCAGAGACTGTCATATTGTAACATGGATTTGAGAGGCTGCTAGATCCTTTACCTTGTGCATGAAGGTAACCTGGCCTGAAAATGCCACAAAAAATAAAGACCAAATTTTCTGACTTGTCAAAATTTATATGGTCAGAAGCAGAATCACATTTACAGTTCTTTATAGTGTGCTAATATTTCTAATATCTAAATTTTTACACCAGATATTTTTTAGTAAATTCTATTGTGAACACAAGGAATAAAATTGGATACTTTCATATTTTACATATTTCTATGAAAAAGATACAGAAAAGATCAACTGAACCTCCAGAGCCTGTTCATCTATATTAGAAAAGAAAGTTGTGCTACTTTTCAACAACAACAGATTTGGCCAAAAAGATAAACCCAGTATATATATATTTATCTCTAGTTTATTTTTATTAACTTTCTTTACATTATTGTTTCATAATCAGAGCATAAATATAAGATGCAAGACAACAGCCTCTCTACATTCGTGTTTGCAAGTCTCTGGTTACAGTTTCTTCTCCATAAAACACTGCTATCAAGATTGAAAGCAGTTATTATGAAATCTAAAATGTGCATACTTTGCCTTGCTGAATTTTATAACCTTTCATAAATACCCAATTAAAACTTTATGCAGACAGAAGGATGAAGAATATATTTACTACCGTAACTGCCGTTAAAGTTTATATTTGAAGGAAACCACTCAAAAAAAGACAGAGCCTTGATCTTATTGAATTACATGCATTTAGATGTAGAAATTGAGCAGCAGCCAAGCCTGTGTGGGAAATTTTTCCACAAATAAACACGTATGAGACAGTAAGCTCTGTGAACTACACTAGTTTTCCTTTAAGGTGATGTTTTAACAGACACTCCTCAGTATATTGACTTTCAGATTATAATGCTTTTAGATCAAAGTGTTATCATGATTGAGTTGAAGGAAGGTAGTAAAACTAAAGAATGAGCAAACCAAAGCAAGTAAGTGATCTAGTTTCAGAGCTTCTGTTTAATTTGTTTGGGATGTTTCTCCTCCAACAATGAATATTCTACTCTAAAAGAAGATGTGGATTTTCCCTGTGTCTTTCTCTCTTTTTGTTGTATCGTACAGTTCATTTCAGATCACCTACTCGTATGCTCTTCCCAGGCGTGTCACAACCTACAGTTAAATGAAGGTGCTTTGAAAAACCCTTGCCCTGGTTTTTCTTAATTGCTTGAGTAGAAAGAGAAGCAGAAGGAGAGAGAGGGAGACAAACAGGGAGAACTGGAGAGGGGAGAGAGAGCACCATACGTACTCCTTGTTCAGTGAAGCCTGAGACTGTTGCCTAAACATGA
Source organism: Thryonomys swinderianus (assembly GCA_004025085.1). Classification (NCBI taxonomy): domain Eukaryota; kingdom Metazoa; phylum Chordata; class Mammalia; order Rodentia; family Thryonomyidae; genus Thryonomys; species Thryonomys swinderianus. The sequence goes on from PVIC010001290.1 coordinate 36,322, forward strand.
AAACAAGGGTCTGCTTCTCTTGATGATATCATTGTCTCCTTAGAAAGTGAGGCTTCGCATTATTGCACTTCATTGGAAGAAAAGCAAGCGATAGTCCCGTGGACCCTGGAAAGTGTAATTGCTCAGTTGTATGGGCTTGGGGAAGAAGGAAAACAGGAAAGTCTCAAGAAGAGAGGGATTCACACAAGGAAGGAATAGAAGAAAAGAAATAAATATGCTAACATTTGTAAAATGAATCAAAATATCAAAGAGCATATTGAACCTCTATGGAAAGGAAAATGCATCGGATGAGAAAAGTAACCTGGTTTTGCTTGCCCGATTTAATTTTATTATTTTCTTAACCTTAATGGAGTTAAATGGGACATGTTGCCTCTCTGTTCATTGTTAATTAGTAAATCTGCCTGTGGCTCTTAACAAATGCAAAATTATAGTTTTTGAATAGCTCTTAAAACTAGTGAAACTGCTTTTGTGGGCAGTACCAGAATGCGGATAAATTAACTTTGGGAGTCTGACTTTTCATATCACTCCACACCCATCTCTTCTCCTTTTAAATATTACTCTCTTTTCAGTACAAGTTTTCTCAACCAGGTGTGTTCTGTGGGAGTATATCCATTTGGGACCACAGGACATCAATTTTTCTTAGTTAAGTGTAGTAACCCTTGAATAAGATTCTTAAATAAGATTCCATTTGCTGGATCAGAGATGTAGCTCAGTGGTTCCGGCGTCTGCCTAGCAAGTGCAAATTCCCTGGTTCAGTGCTGGCAACCACATACAACAATACTGGGTGTGGTTACTCACACCCACCACCACTCAGTACCACATACCACAATGCTGGGTGTGGTACTCATGCCTGTAATCCCAGCGCTCTGGAGGCAGAGGCAGGAGGATTGCTGAGTTGGAGGCTTGCCTGGGCTACATAGTGAGCTCAGGGCCAGCCTGAAATACAAAGCGAGAACTGTCCCCCCCCAAAAAAAAGATTCCATTTACTAAAATGGTATTCAACTACTAGATAAGCAAAAATGAACACCACAGCTTTTAATAAAGCAAACATTAATTTGGGGAAGTAGTGGGAAAATACAGTAAAATTTAATTTTACACTAATGTTAAGAAAGTTTCACCTTTTAGTGAATAATATGTTCCTAAACCCATACATTATGCTGTTCCTAGATGTTATACTCTATTCTATTAATGCTTTTATATCTATAGTACAGTCTATTTTATTAGTCTCGATATTTAGTAGTTAAAGACCCAAATTGTTGCTCTTTTATCTTAAAATTGATTTTTATTTTTTTTCAGTACTGGGAATCAAACTCAGGACCTTGAATTTGTTAGGGCGGTGCCACTGAGCCTAACTGTCCTGACTACTCTATGAATTTTCCTTGAATTTTCTCAACAGTGTAATTTTGTTGTTGTTGTTATTGTTTTTGAGACAGGGCCTTGCTTTGTAGTTCATGCTGGTCCTGAGTTCACTATGTAGTCCAGGCAAGCCTCGAACTCAACAATCCTCCTGCCTCTGCCTCCCGAGTGCTGGGATTACAGGCATGAACCACCACATGAGGCTTGATTATGACATTTTGATGAAATGTGGAATGTAAAATTAAATAATCAGGTAAACTACTAAAATACCTTCATATCAGATCAGATAGAAGTTTTCAAATTTATTTCATGCCTATTCTACTTTTAAATTGTAATAGTGTCTTCCTCCTCATGTCTGTCTTTTCCTGGCTAGCCTATTTATGATCATATAAGATCATCTTGAAGATTTTATTACATTTGTCACAGAAATGTAGGAATATACAAAGAGAAATACTTCAAATTTGCATCATTTGCAATGATTTAAATGATTATTCCTAATTTCTGTTTTAGCATTTCATATAAATTTAAACTGCAAACATTACTCATCAAACCTGAAAGATTTAATTCCCTGATTGAAGAGATATCCTCTAGATGCTCTTTATACATTTCATATTTAACCAACATTAATTTTGTCAGAATTTAGTTTAATCACTTATGTGCAACATTGCCATATCTTTGATGAAAATTTCACTTCTTTCAAATTCATAAGATTATTATTATATGTTTTATTATATTTGCATTAACCACCCGTATCTCAATTTTCTTGTTCAATGTACATGTCAATTATTAATTCACATTATTCCATGACATGTTCATGTATTAATTTCACCTGGTGCTCAAGCATTTTGCATCTTTAACTTTTATATCACCTGGGAATTTAGCATTCATGTCACAAAATTATTTTATCTTGATGTTAGAAATACAGCTAACATCTCAGTTTTTTTTTCTATGTAAAAGCACTGCACCAATGGAGAAATTAATTGATTTATCTAATAAAAGTAACATGGGAAATATTTTTGAAATGCTCAGTGTTCAAATACGAAAAGATGCATCTATATACAAAAGTGTTGTATCTTTGAAAGAATAGATGACTGTTGCCAGGCATAGTGGCTCACAGTTGTAATTCCAGCAATTTGGAAGCAGTGGCAGGAGGATTGCTGAGTTCAGTGCTTGCCTGGGCTACATTGTGAGCTCAGGGATAGCCTGAACTGCAAAGTGAGAACCTGTCTCCAAAGAAAAAAAAAAAGAAAAGAAAAAAGATGGCTGTCCATTTCATCTTTAAAATCCAGATTATCATACTGTCATCCCATACATAATTGTTAAGCCAGTGTTAAGAACATGGAATGATAAAAGTTTTCCTAAATGCCATATATTCTATAATAATTGAGTGTTATTAAAATAATTTTAAAGTTCTACAGTTGCACTCCTGTGCTCTAAACAAAAGTAATATCCCATTTCCTTCTTTTTTTACTATATTGCTAAAAGGGTTGAGTGAAAACAGAAGTTGGTGATCACAAAAAATATGTTTAATCAGATTATAAAATCGTGAATTTTGAAAACATACACCTTAACCTAAGATTTGGAAAAGTATAATGCCTGATGTGAGTTTTGATAGTTTTCCAGTAAAATAAAATACAATATCTAATAAATTACAAAATTATAATTACAAAAATTGCAATTAGCTGCTTGATACATTGGATATTTGATTATTTTAAAGTAAAGAACATTTTTGAAAATATTTAGATGATTGAAAATATGCTAAGAAAATGAAAGGAGAAAACACGGACTGCAAAATATATTTGTAAACCTAATATACCATAAATATAATTTAAAGTTGAATATATAATAAACTTTCAATGTTAACAGCAAGAAAAATAATCTTTCCTCCTGTACATTATGTACATTAGCTATTTGGTTCCAGGCATGGAAAAAAAAATCTCACTGAGAAACAAAGTATTTCCCAGAAATATAGGGTCCTTCCTGAGACTTAATTGACCATACGGTTGAAAGCTTTTGACATTTGCAGTGGGAGTTAGAGATGGTTTAGTGAATGGGGCCAGAGGAGAACTGAAATGCTGCACACAGAGCCTGATGATTTTTCTTCAAGTGGGTTTATAAGACCAGAATGTTCACAACAATGAAGATATAGATGTCTAGGATCAAGATGGCTTATTTGCAAGTATGAGTTGATTGAGAATTATTCTAGGGACTATTATATTCTGGTAAATATTCTACCTACATTTGGCTTAAGTTGTAAGACTTTGTAGGTCATTGAATTTAGTGGTGGACTCTTAGGCAGAAGAAATTAGACTCCAGGCAGAAGAAATTTCAAGGCACCTCTTTTTATATTCCTACTTTCATGTGACAAATGTAATAAGATCTTCATTTCACTTCTCTTAGACTCCAGGTAAAAGAAATTTCAAGGCAGCCTAACATTCAGGGTGTTCACTGAGTGCCACTGGCTATATTTGGCTATGTATAAGTGAGAATCATGAGCACAAATTAAAGCAGGTATCTCTGAAAATGTAAAATATTCCAGAAGAAACTATATGTAATGTTGGCACCAAAAATGATGAAAAATTAGTGGAGTTAAAAACAAAACGTGTACTCTGAACTGAGTGCATTACATTATAGACAATTCAAAAATTTACCAAATTTCCAATTATTACAAACTCAGGGCTACCAAATATAATTTTCATTTGAAAAATGATCTCTTAGCACTCCTTGAAAATTGATTTCTTGAGCTTATTTCAGTATTATCAATTACCCAAAGCACTAGGAAAACATTCAGTCATGGTCTACAGGTTCCTGGCTACTGTGTATGCTGAACAGACATTGTTTATTTGATATATTTTATGAAATGTGTTCTCTGCAAAGGTTGTGATTTCCACCCAGATTTCTAAGGGAGGTTTGGGAGGCCAGGCAGAGTGTCTCTGAGTGGGTTAGGTTTGAAGAAGTGAAAATAAAAGCAAAGATGTCCTGAAGACCTCAAAAAATCAAAGATGTAAGTATTATGAAATATACTCCAAGGACATCCTTAGCCCCTGAGTGACATTAGCCACAGAGACTGCATAGATTGCAACTAGAAAGAACATACAAATAGGGCCTCTTAAGCCTTTGGGAGTTCATATCTCACCACACTGGCTTCAGAGTGTGGGCCACAGAGCTACAGGACTTATATTTTACCCTGTTGGGTATTGGTCTAGCCTTGACCATAATTTTCTTTATTAAATTTATTGGTATATTTTAGATATAATTATAACCACATTCATCACTGAGAATTTGGACCTGTACATGTTATTTCTTGATTCTTGTTTTTGCCATTCCCCTGCCCTTCCTTTAATTCCTGTACTTTCCATATATGCATATATATATATATATATATATATATATATATATATATATATATATTTATGTGTGTGTGTGTGTGTGTATAATTTTTTCCATTCCTGTATTCCTATATCTTCTAGGTATCTTTTCCAAAGAGCTAAAGATATTATAGCACTGCAATATATGTATATCAATGCTTATAACAGAAAACATGTAATAACTAGATTCTGGAAGCAGACTGTATATCTATCAACATAAAATTGGATTAAAAATGTAATTTTTATAAATAATGAAACACTACTTAACTTTAAAGAAGGCCAAATTTCAAACTTTTACAAGAAAATTGGTATATTTAGATAATATTGTGTTTAGTGAAATAAATAAGACACATAAACTTAAATACCATGTAATATCTCTCATTTGAGTATGATGAAATACAAAAAGCTCATTGAATTATGGCTATATGAAGAGAAGGGGAGAGGTCTTTTGCAAATGGAAAAGGTTCAGTAGACCAACGGGAAGGGGAAATAGATGAAATATATGCCATGTACAGTAACTTAATACCCTCAATAAATGTAAATATTTTTCCATAAAAATAGGTAAGATTAATAGTATCAGCAAAAATGAAAATGGTCAAGGTGATTTAGAGGAGAAAGGAGGGAAGTTAAAAGAAATGGAAAGGGTACCAAAAACTGAATCAATCTGCATTATGTACCTACTTTTATCAAAATGACTTGTAAACTATGTATTACAAACATGCACTAATACAAAACTAAATTTAAAATATAAAATCACTGAATTATTTTTACATTTCAACAATTTATTTTTTCATTGATTTTATTGGTACATTTTGTATATGCATCACGATCACACTCACTATTGAGAATTTGGACCAGTATACAACATGGTTGAATTGTCATTTCTTCCCATTCCCCTGCCCATCAGTCAACCCCCACCTCCTTACACTCAAGCTTTGTTTCCTTTTTTTTATCATCACATTTTTTTCTTTCCCTTCTCAACAATACACTTAATGAGAGAAAAACTTAAAACAAAAAATCAGTGCACATAGCAACAACAACAACAAAAAAAACACATTTATTTCTTTGCAAGAGAAATGAGTTCCTAAATGCAAGCTGGAAAAATTGCTGTTGTATACCATGGAGCTTTGTATTCTGCTTAAATAAGTTAGTAGTACAAAATGATAAAAAAAACTCAATAATTCAGTAGATTAAAATACTCATAGGTAAGCTCAAATGATCCTAAGTACAGAGAAATAAGCATTTCCATATATATATGTATATATATAAGAATATGGTATTATATATAAAAATTAAAATTAAATGGTCAGAACAGAGTGATTTGCTCAAATGAAGTCAAAATAATTGTCTAAAGTATTCAAAATGATATTTCAGCACAAATGATTAAAGAGTCAAGTAAAATGCCTGTACTACTTCTAATTCTCTTAAATTAAAACTCTTAATTTTCTTAGCATTCATGAAGTTTGAAAATTTTTCTAAAAGTTAGGGTGTACATATGTAAGCCAGGTTATGGCAAATATCTTTTATTCACTGATTTATTGGAACTGTATATGACAAAGCCTACCATTCTATGCAGTCAATGACTTTTTGTTGGTTGAAAGTTGATTAAATAAAAATAATTAATAAATATAATAATATGATTTGCATCAACTAATCTAATGTCAAAGGTGATTTTCAAATCAAAACAAATGGTAAAATAGAGTTTTGAAAAAAATTAATATTGTAGTGTTTCATAGATGAAATAAAAAAGAAATTTTAAAAGCAGTCACACTATAGAGATACTAATGGAGACCTGGTTTTCTTAGTTTACTCATAAGCATTGGTGATTTTTCTCCAGCAGATGTAACCCACGTTGTTGTGATGGCTGGAAGTCAAGTGCCAAAAACTTAGGGCACCTCAGCTCCTTCTCTGTCTTGCACATGTTGACTCCTGGGCCTTACTTGAATAAATGTTTTAATAGAAATTATTTAGCAATTTTAAAAGTAACTTTCCACACTAGAGCTTGAAAACAAAGTTCATTACTATCTGCCAGTTTTGTGAGAGTGTCAGGCCTATGGGGTTCCAAGAAAAATTACAACTAGAAAAATGTACATGTAATGATGGCCTTGGTTAGGGTTTCTGATGGATTTCAGTTAGCTCAGTCAAGGATCTTGTCATGATTCCGTGGTGAGATATATGTGCTTGGACATAAGCTGACAAAGAAATTTATATTTGAAACGTGAAAAAAGAAAATAATAATTGGCTAACAAGATCCATTTCATTACACTGACAATTACATGTCATTGTATTTTTTTCCTTTTCTCATTTCACAAAAACTCATCATGAATACATTTACATGTGATCAAGGAGAGATTAATATGAATTGCAGTGAGATAGCCAGGCAAATTGTGCTCATCTCACAAGTGAAAATTAACATGTTTAATCACACATTCAGTCCATTGAATGAGAAAACTGCCAAGTATTACACTGTTTTAATGCTAAAAATTATACCGTTCTGACGTTTTGGAACATGTACTAACTTCTCAACTTACAAAATAATTGACAATGATGAATCTGTCCAAAGGTAGGTTTCTAGAGATTTAAAGTGAAAAGAGGTATATATACATTTTTAAATGTACTAGTTCACGTCTGTGAAGTCAGGTTATCAAGAGATGTGACTTTTCTTGAATTTACATAATCTCCAAGTCTATAACTTTTCAAAGTCAGTCTGAGAAGTTGATAATTGTCTGAGGTAATCCTGTGTCCCATGAGGTTATTGGATTGGTCTTTTCTTAGCACCTGATATCAGTATCAACACATGCTATGTACATGTTGTACCTGCCATTCTTACCCATCTGTTGTAGTGGCAGAATGCCCAATTCTTAGTTCAAGAGTTTCTCTGAGCTTAAATAGCAATTGTTGCTTTTACATTTTTCAAGTAACTTTAAACCTCAAATGTTGGACAATTGGCTGTTTCAAAAACTGCAACAACTCTGAAAAAAAAAAAAAACAGAAAGAAGACTGTATCGAATAATACAGATCTTTTAAAAACTAAAATGTATGAATGGTCAGTGAGTGCATTTCCAACACTCTCTATTCTACAGTCCTCTGTATCTTGAGATTATACCAGAAGAGGAGAAGAGGACATCATGGCACCTGATGCTAGAAGCTCTTCCTATACACTTTCCCTTTGCAAGGCCGATGGAATGACTGATTCACTTTCTCATGTATTTACATGAGACAGAAAGCTCCTATGACATAACCCTGTGACTCTTTGATATGGGAAGAAATAGCTTGTTCTACAGTAATGAATCTCAATTCGTTTTACTTTTAGGTTTATCTTTTACTGTGAGCAATTTGGGGTGACAAATGGTACAGAGAAAAAACAATATAAACTTGTAAGATCAATAAGTACTTCAAAGTATGCTGAAATGTCAATTATCTCTATATGTCTTATCCAATATCTATAGACATTTAGCTGCTTCAACTAATATTTTTTTTCCCTATAAACTCCGTATTTCTCAATCCAGCATGAATGGTTTCAGCATGTCTGACCATACTGGTTATTCCAAAAACGTTGTGATTTTTTTTTTTTTTTTTTTTTTTTTTTGCGGTACTGAAGATTGAACTCAGGCTTCCACGGTAGGCACGGTACCATTTGAGCTAAATCCCCATCCCAAAGACATTGCAATTTTATTCCATGGTATGACTGTGTTACTTTTTTAATGAATCAGAAGAGTGTGATTATTTTCTGTGATGCCCAGTTGCCCAGCAGTGTCAAAGGACATTATACCAACTCCATCATGGTCAGTAGCATCCAGAGCAAGAGAAGGAAATGTCAGAACCTCTGTATAGAATTGGATGACTTTGTCTCTCTATTCATCAGGAAGTGGTAGGAGATTATCCTTAATTTTAATTCATATTTTTTACTTTAAGTCACCTCTTGACATCTCCTAAGATTATATGAATTATTATATCAGCAGGTATGAAGTACCAAAGCATGCAATTTCATGCAGGGAGAAATCAGGCAATTGAACCATTAAAATTCATGCAAATCACCAGAATATATTTAAGAAAGAAAAGTGAGGTAACACTGAGGAAGTACTATCCAAACTGTAATATAATTCTCTATGAGCTGCACTTAAATTATATATCATTTTAATCAAAAGTAATTACAGTTTTGAAATATTGATTTTCATTTCAGCTGTATTAATTCATTATAAATATGATATAAAAGGACGACTTCACATTGGTAAATTTAATTTTATTTTCATTTTCCTGTCAAAACAGAAATTTATACCTATTTTTCTGGAGTATCAGAAGGAATTTTCAAAATGTATTTGTTTATACTTGCAATTCAGTGCTATAAATGGGATTATCCACTCCAACGCGAGAGAAATACTCTACTCTGAAGAATTATGCTACCTTTTTCTTCAGCCTCCTACAGTAAGATAAAACTAATCATCCGAAAGAGCTTCTTTGCATTGAGTGTAATTCTGTACAGCCAGAACTTCAGGTTTCCCTCTCAACAGGGCATGCACAACAAAGCTGCTATATATATTTGTTCTACAATATGTTAAATCATATTTTATATCACCACTAGGAAGCTTCAAACATTTAAGGAATATAACAACCTTGGTCCTTTCCTTAAAAAAACTAAATGACCTTACACAATTTTTTAGCATATCTTAAAAATGTCAGCACTTACCATAGTAAGGACACAATCATGTAAGCATAAGCAGTTCTAGAATATTCACACAAGTATGAATTTTTTTATTTATTCCGATTTTACAAGCTAACCATTGCTCTCTTCAAATGATTCTCTTTCTTTTTTTTAATTGAATTCTTTATTGGTACAATTTATATACATCTCAAAATCACATATAACATTGGAAAATTTGTACCAGTATATGCCACAAGTTAATTCTCATTTTTTATTTGCTGGCTCTTCTAAAGGTTAGGGGGCTGCATCAAAATCAACTGGCCAGGAAAACAGAAGGAGTTTGGATTGCTGTAGTGAGCACAGAGAACACAGCCTCTTTCCTAGTTTGAACAGTAGCTGACGTTATTGCTTTCTCCTCGCTTTTCATTGGAAAATAACTATCTGGAGCTGCTAAGATCACAAGCTGGTGAATATCACAAGGCTGTGCCTGCTGTTCATTTGATCTTATCTGGAAGTGACTGATCACTGGAGCAAAGGATCAGCACTTGGACATGGTGTTTATAATTGATCCTGAGGTAGGAAACAGATACAATGCACTGCAGTAGTAAAATGAGCATTCACTTTTTATTTTCTCTTTAAATATTTTGCTCACAGAGCTTGTGTTTACCTCATGGGACCGTTGCCAAAGGCAAAGGTTCAGTTCCATGATGCTGAAATATATCATCATGTTTTGGCATAATTGTATTTCTAATGGGCTCTGAGAGAAAGGAATGCATAAGTGCCAATTACAGCATGGTACAAATAAAGCATTATGATGTGCTCTGGAACAATCTGCATTATGGCAATAGACTCACATTATGCTCTGTTATTTCTCTTTCCTCTGGCTGAATGTCCCTGTCAATACACAATTTTTTTAATGCAAACCCTAACTGTGATGTGAGTTGATTGGTGTAAAAATAATAATTTCTTTGTCAACAATGCCTATAAACAAACTTGGGAAATTCTATATTCATAATCAGATGTAGATTTGATTTTGCACATACAAATATAGATCATAAGTAGTCTACTATCTCTCTGGCTATACTATTGAATAGCAGAGTTGCTGTGTTGCAAATCAAGCAATAACTATGAAAAACTGTCACGAGCTTAGTGTGTGTATAGGGCATGAGAAGCTGATATCAAGAAAAGGCAGCAAAAATGTGAATAATACTTCATAAAAGAAAAGGAAAGACAAATACACTAATCTGAAATAGAGATGGTTTATGACGCGTCTAGGGAAACTCTCGCTTTGTGTTCTAACAAATAGTATATTGATTCTTGAGAAATATTTTTCTTGTTCTCTTCATATTCACGTCTTAAAGAAAAGTCAATTGAGTCGTGGGCCAGATAGTAAGAAATGCACAACCTAATGCAAAGTGTCAGGAGCTGGTTTAATTTTCTCATTTTCACTCCATGTGATGTCAGAAAGAGATCCTTTTTTGTTTCACTTTTTCTTCTTACCAAATCAGACACTAACTGACAGTGTGGCAGCACCATAGGAAGTAAAGATCCTAACAGTTGAGACATCTAGTTTAAAGGAAGACATCCATGACATGTGTGTGAGAAAATGAGCATTACACATGAAATTGCTATTACATTTCATTGCACATTAAAATTTCCCCTAGGCAACAAATTTAAATCTGTCAATATGGAAGAGACTGACTTTTTCAAAATTACATATTATTAACAAGAGTAATTAAAATATCACTTCAAAATGTTTATACATTTACAATGACAGATATTGAGTAGGCTTTTTTTTAGTAATTCAAAAACTAAGTAAGTAAAACTTTGCCTTCAAGTGCATTCATTTTCCTACAAACCACTGAAGCATATCATGGTTTATGGCAGTGTAATATACCACTGTGTATAGATATAAAGTTTTTTCTATCCATTAATTTGTTGATGGACTATAGGGTACCCCGAAGTTCAGCTATTATGAGTTGTGTTGATACACATAACTCTGATATTATAGTATCAAGCTTTAACACTTTCAGAAAGATATCTAGAAGGGGAATAGATGTTTCAAGTGGAATTTCTAGTTTTATCTTTTCAAGGAACATTAACACTTATTTACATAGGACTTTAACAATTTAAACTGCCTATAGTGTGAAATAAATCCGACACATAAGCTCCTGCGTTGCATGGTTTCTCCTATTTTGAATCCCTACATGCAAATAAATTGAAAATAAAAGACAGACACCAGGAAAGAAATACAGAAATATAATACGAGTGCAATTTTTCTAAAGGGCTTCTTTGAATTAATATAATTGTCTTATGTGTTTATGCCTCACTATTTTGGCTGTTAATATATATGTATAATGATTAAACTTGATAAGGACTTACAAAATAAAGGGACTCAATGCTGCATTTTTTTTTTGAGACAGGGTCTTGCTTTGTAGTTCAGGCTGCTCTGTACTCACTATGTAGCCCAGGCAAGCCTTGAACTCATCAATCCTCCTGCCTCTGCCTCCCATGTGCTGGGATTACAGGCAGATGTTTAAATACCATGTTTTTTTTTCTCTAGTATGAGAAAATGAAGGTGTAAAGAATTCTAAAATGTATGATAAGTATTTTGAAATAGTAAGAAAATATTCAAAGTGGAAAAGGGGTTAAGGGTAAGTAAAGAAGGGAAAGAAGGGCTGGGGATTTAGTACCATGTACCATGCCAACACAAACAACCTAATTTGATCCCTGGTACAAACAAAAACAGAACAAAACAAAACACAACAAAAAACAGGGAAAGGTGGAAAAAGGGAACATACCATACGTATGTAGGGCAGGGGATTATAGGGAGGGCAGCAGAATGGGAAAACATGAAAAATAAGTCATGCCATATATTGGTACAAATAATATCAAGTGTGATTAAAATGTGTATATAAAATGTATCAATGAAATTAATTAAAAATGAGTCTGAAAATCTCATATGATGCAGGAAAGACAAATCTGTGATTTTCCGTATTTTAGTAGCTCATAGATACTTGACTAAATGTCACTTAATTATTGACTTGTTTGCCTTTCTATAGATCTCAGCTTCTTTTTCACTGTTTTCTCCAGATTGAAACTCCTCTTCAAATGATTCAAATAATCTTTATGGAAAATTTCACATGGATGTATTATTTCATCAGCACAATTCAGTTATGAGCTCTGTAATTTGTTCACAGGGACTTTATGGTATGCCTTTCCTACCTGAGAATATTCCCTGGAGTTCACGACATTAAAGTTTTCATCTTCTTTACATGTAATATTCATCTACATCTTTTTATGTTTTCATTCTGACTGACATTTTCTTCTTTAATTCTTTTAGTTGTTCATCATCTTTTTATTTCTAAAGGTCCAGTATAAATATTCTATTAGCTCCTTATGCTTAAATCACTTGAGGATTCTTTGTTCCATCCCACAGAGTTGATAATATCTATGGCTAACTTTTATCAGTAATAAGTTGTAATATAAATGTTGAGACATCTCATGTACTTCATTCAATAAATTAAAATCTCACTTATTGCTAATAAAATTCCATATATCTTTTTTTAAAATTGAATTCTTTATTGGTACAATTTATATACATCTCAAAATCATGTATAACATTGGGGAATTTATACCAGTATATGCCACAAGTTAATTCTCATTTTTATCCATATCCCTACCCACCCACACCTCCTCACCCCCTTTATACATGCTCTTTTATTTTCTTTCTGTATCATATTTATTCCTTCCCCTCATCACATTCCCACACCAAGTTTCCTATGGAAATTTCCCACTCTATAAAAGCTGTCATACTTTCTAGAGCTCATTTGCATCTACAGGTTTCATGCCAAAGAGAAGATCCAGAACTTGTCTATCTGTGATCTATTGATTTCACTTATTAGTATATCCTCCAGGTGTCTCCATTTGCACCTAAATGGATGGGGCTTGTCATTCTTTATGGCAGAGTAATACTCCATTTTATTTAAAAAAACATATTTTCTTTATCCAGTCTCCAGTTGATGGACATTTGGGCTGTTTCCAAGATTGAGCTATCACTAACTCAGCTGCTATGAGCAAGGGTGTACATCTGTTTTTCCAATGTGATTTTTAAAAATTATTTTGGGTATATTCCTAGCAGGGAGATAGCCAGGTCAAATGGGGACCCCTAGTCCTAGTTTTCTGAGAGTTCTCCACACGGATCTCCACAATGTCCATATATCTTTTAAAATGATATAAAGAAAAAGCAAATTAATGCAATGAAGATTATAAGTTTATTAAATATTAATTTAAATAAATTTTACAAGTAAAATAGCACTAAGAAAAAATATTTAAAGGCACATCCCAATTAAATCTCAGAAACAAATTTAGACTTTGTATTTTAATGTTTCATTGTAATTATAAAATATCACTTATGTTGACTAACATTTAAACTCCTCAACAAGTTGTTTTTTTTTTTTTAAATATGCAGCGTGGTAGAAAGAAACTCTGTGAAGCAGTGATAGTGCGGGGAGAATCTAGAAAGTGCTCTGGTACTAAGGAGCACATATTCACAGTCTTGCCTAGCTAATGTCACACTTGTGCCTTCTTTCTAAGAAATGATAAAAATACTTTGACTACCTCATATGTGTTCATCATGAACTGTCAGTTCATCATGTAAAAAGTAAAGCTCTTTATAGTTATGCTATGTGTCTTAGTTACTATTTCTTAATGCAGAGACAAAATACTGAACACCAAAATTAAAGGGAGAAAAGTTAATTTAATGTGCAGTTCTTAGTGATTTCAGTTCAGCACGATCTGGTTCTGAGGCAGAGCATGGCAGAGGGGATCACACAAGAGAAACAGTTCATGGCAGGCAAAAGGCAGCAAAGAAATGAAGAAGCAAAGCAATTGCAAGTCATCCCTGCATCCTTCTTCCTGACTTTTATATTATACCCAGTCTGTGTGTCCTTTGGGCAGGTAGCATTCATGCTCAGGGTAAATCTTTCCATTATCCACACTCAGAATTATGCCAAAGCAATAATTAATAATCACACACCCTTAATTCCAGGATTATACTCTGTAGATCTAAGCATTCTGAAAAAGCCCCATCAATGACTGCATGAGGCTTTGGTGGGACAACTAGAAACAAGCCATGGCATTATGACAATTAAAATTAATTTAGTAATCAAGTTGTAAGAGGGCTCAGTGCTTATTAAAGCCACTTGATGTTAAAGGTAACAATATATCCTGAGTTAACTCATGTAGCAAAATTCAAATACTTATTTCAACAATTTTAATTATTTAGAGAGCATTTGTTAGTTTGTCTAGTTCTTTTTTGATACAGATTTAGAATCTTGGAAGCTCGGATTTCCACTTTTTATTTTGTTGCTTGAATCCTGTGCTTCCCTTTAAAGAATAAAAATATGAGATCACTAAATTCATTTACATTATAAGTGAAAAACAATAATTTACTTTAAAATCTTGTTGACTTTTCAGTCCTCACAACAAAAAGAACAAAATTAATGATAAAAGGCCTGAGATTAAAGTGGAGATAATTCAAGTAGGCATAGAAAATTTTCTTTCATTTTTAAATAACTTCTTAATTTGGAATAGCTTTCTAGTCCTTTCATCTGCTTACTTATGCATTTTAATCAACGCCACCTGTTAAGTATATTAACTACCTGATGCACTGTGTTGGAACATAGTGTCTCCATCTGCACAGGAGCAAAGCATACCTAGCTAAAAATGGTGATCCTCTGCTCTTTGAGAAAAGTGCAGAGAAGATAACAAAGCAGGCTTAGAAAGTTATTACATTTCAAATGATTTGATCATGGATGTGAATTCTCAAGCCCTATGAAGCAGAATTCTGATATCTGAAGCTTAAAGAGGAGAGAAGACTAAACTCAACTCTTTTTTTTTTTTTTCTTTGCTTTTTGAGACAGGGTCTCGCTTTTGTAGTTCAGGCTGGCCCTGAGCCCACTATGGTGCCCAGGCAAGCCGCCACGAACTCAGCAATCCTCTTATCTCTGCCTCCCGAGTGCTGGGATTACAGGCGTGAGCCACCACGTCCGGCATTGTGGTATGCGGTGTTGATTGTTGGTGGGCGTGTCTCCACGCTCAGCATTATATGTGGTTTCCGGGGATCGAACTCAGGACCTTGCGTTTGCGAGGCAGGCGCTGGAACCACTGAGCTAACCCTCCGGCCCGTCAACTCTTTTTTTCTTTTTTTTTTTTTTCTTCTCTTTTGGTCTCTCAGGGCCTTCAAAATATTTAGTGTTCTCTGACCACATGAATTAGAGTAAACTTTTAAACACTCTACGGATTTAAATGTTAATGTCCTCCTAAAATCTCCCCACGATGATACACAGAAACAATACTTTTTTTTTTTTTTCTCAGATATCTGGGTACTGTTCACCAGAGTCAAACTGAAACCTAAAATTAACCATTAATGTAGGCAGTATACTTTTCTCTCACTTTTAGTTATTGAGCCAAGATAATTAATGAATGAGCTAATGTATTGCCTTAATTATATATCAATTACCTAGAATTGTGAAACTAAGTGTGAATTCTGTTGCCATTTTACTTCAGCTGGTAATGTGAAAGTCCCTTATTTCTTGAAAATAATTCTGCCACTATTTTGCTCCTAGTGCAGTACCAACCTGTGATTGTTTTATGTCAAATTGATGATACCATAGTACTTAATTGTTGAATCCAGCCTTAACCTAAATGTTGCTTTGTTTGGTAGATGTGGTTGATGATGATATTTGAAGATTAATTTTAAATACATGAGTAACCTCAACCATGTCTTCAACCTCAACCACTATCTTCTCAGTATTTTTATCGCTAAGCCAGTATTTAATTATCTAACACTATGTTCAGTAATAAATTTTATATTTATTTATTTGTTTGTTTATTTTTTTTGAGACAGGGTCTCACTTTTGTAGTTCAGGCTGGCTCTGAGCTCACTATGTAGTCCAGGCAAGCCTCGAACTCAGCAATCCTCCTGCCTCTGCCTCCCGAGTGCTAGGATGACAGGCGTGAGCCACCACGCCCGGCTGTTTGTTTATTTTCTATCTCCATTGAGGAGCATATGAATCCAGAAAGATTATTGCTTTTTTCATTAAAGATTATTTTCTTCTCAGGATCTAGAACAGCACCAGATATTTGATCAATAAACATTTATTGAATAAACCTTTTGCTTACTATTTTTACTTTCATTTCTATTTCCAGCCTACTTTTATTTCTTGTTTCCTATTTTCCAAAACAGGTAACAATCCTTATCGAGAGAACAATTAAATTTTCTCAGATTTACATTTGCTAAATGTTCCTTTCATTTCAGATCACCCTCAGAAACATGATGCTGAAAATCTGGGAGTCCACTGGCAGAGCCAAGTTGACACATGATATTAACTACCATAAGAGTATCCTTTGTCCACTCAGCATCCTCATAAATTTTGGTAAGCATGTGTAATCTAAGTAAATATAACAGTAAGGTCATAATCCTGCCTCATATGGCATGACCATAAAATATACAAGTGGAAATGTGCCAGTCTCTTCCTCAGAAGAGAAATTAAAGCCTTTTAGGGATACTTAATTTCTCTGTGATATCCCATTATTAAAATGTTACCACAGAAAGTTAATATTTAAAAAATGCTACCCCAGAGAGTTAATATTTAAGAATGGCGATATAGACTCATGAAGTGCATATTTTATACATCGCATGATAAAGGAATGAGAGGAAACTGGCAAGCGCTATCTGTACCTAAACACACAAAATATTTATAATTAAAATAAAGAAGAGCACTCAAGATAATTCCAGCTCTTATTTCTATCCTTGGTCAGACGGTCATGTCTGGCATTTTTAAGTACCTCTTTATTAGCCATTTTCTGTAACCTTTGCTTTCAGAAAATGTTTTAGCAGTCCACGATTCTATATCTGATGGGAGGGAACCCAAATCTTTAGTGCTGAAGGGTCTGGGACTTTTCCAGTGCTGCTTGAATCTGTAGTATCTTACTTACCTTAATCAGGGGTTATGTGGCTAATAAGAGCTGTCTACCATCTCTCTTTACTTCAGAAATTGCCTTTCCCTATTGGGAAATTGAAGTCCAGTTTCTTGTTGTAACAGGATAGATTAGCTTTCTACTATTATCTCACACACTAATATTCACTGACCCATATCTCACTCACATTTCCATGTCATAGCATCCCTTTACTAATGGAATCAAAACCATTTGTCCTTTAACCAAATAACATCAGACAGATAATTTCAAAATTCTAGTCCTTTTGAATCAGTCTGAAGAAATGCTAGTTTGGATTTCACATATACTCTTTTCACATGCCTTTATATTTGTTTGTATTAGCTGAGTATTTTATTGCTTAATTTACAAAGTTTTGAGCTTGATAAGACTTACTTATTTAAGTTGTTAAACAAAATAGCTCAATACCAAGAAAAAGAAATATATTTTTTTCATAATATTCACAGATTTTTTTTTTTTTTTTTTTTTTTTTTTTTTTTTTTTTTTTTTTTTTTTTTTTTTTTTTTTTTTTTTTTTTTTTTTTTTTTTTTTTTTTTTTTTTTGAGACAAGGTCTCGCTTTGTAGTTCAGGCTGGCCCTGAGCTCACTATGGAGCCCAGGCAAGCCACTGCGAACTCAGCAATCCTCTTGTCTCTGCCTCCCAAGTGCTGGGATAACAGGCGTGAGCCACCACGTCCGGCATTGCGGTATGCGGTGTTGGTTGTTGGCGGGCGTGAGTCTCCACGCCCAGCATTATATGTGGTTACCGGGATCGAACTCAGGACCTTGCACTTGCGAGGCAGGCACCGGAACCACTGAGCTAACTCTCCAGCCCCCTCACAGATATTCTTAATCAGATCATTACTTAAACATTTCGGATGACACATCTGCATTTTGGTACTTAATGGGCTAATTTTCTTTTAACTCTGTGTCACTTTCATCATAACAAAACTGTTATTCCATTGAAGACACATATATAAGTATTTAATATCTAGTTCCTGGCGATGGTGACTAAGCTATACTATTTCGTTTTAAAACTCAGTATAGAGTGATTGAATCAACATTAAATATGAGACTTGCTATTTTTCTGAGTTTTCTTTATTCTAACTGGTGAGTTTAAGGGTCAGAAAAATAATTGCACATGTGTTTTCTGAAATACCTTTAACTTGTTCTTAGCCATTTTATTTTGAGTTTGCAATTCAACATCTCAATTCACCTAACTATTCGTCCTAGCAGTATTTATATTAGATGTCTCATCAGGAAATGTATATCAGTAGTAGCCCTTGGAGAACTGGTAAGAAGTTTCCTCAAATCTGAATCAATTGTTACATCACACTGACTACTTTGAAGACAGGTGATTGTTAGAAAATAACTCCTGTGTGCTTCATAAAGACCAGGATTTTTGATCCACCTTGGACATGGTTAACATAGTCAGCAATATCATAGCTAATGGAGTCTGCAGAAGTGTTCGCAGCTGGAAAGTACATTTGGAAGATATTTATAATAACTATAGTAATTGTTTTTTTTTTTTATTTCATCCAAGTGCATTTTCTAGTTTATTCAGTTCTTTAATCCAAGCTGGTTCTATTTGAAGTTATATTTATCTTATAAATAGCTGTATAGATAGCTTTACTTTAAATTAGTTTTTAATTTGTAGCTATTTTCTAGTAGCTTTTGACACCAATAAGATTTTCACCCTTCTTCTTCTTTTTCTTTTGATGAAGTCAGAATGTTGAAAGAGGCGCTGGTTAATGCAGTTCCAGATTAATTTCAAACAGTCACATCTCCAAACTAGAAAACAAAGCACAATACAAAAAAATGTAATGGGATATATAGTACAGAAAGCTAATTTCCTGTTGCTGCTACAGATGCACTCACTAAAAATGTCAGGACAATCTTATTTCATAATTTTAACCCAATAGTGGAGAGCTGTTATAATCGAGCAAGTATTTATGATAATTAGGTTTTGCTGAATGATGTAGTTCTTCGAGGATGATAGTTGTGGATATTGATTTTTCAAATGGACTGAGCCATTGATTGAATGCAATTTGAAGAGGAACCAAATTAGTCTCTTGAATTTACCTGGAGCTGTTACCAGTGGAATACATTATCTGAGGAATCCCAGAGCTACGGTTAATAGGTCAAGGACTTTTCCTGCCTGTCAGTTCACTTGTGGAATCATTTCTTGGTTAATCATGTTGATCTGCAAAGCCGCAAGTGACTCTGTGGCTGCTTCTCAGTGATTGACATTATTTCTTTAGCTAGGACAAACACATTTGAAAAACTTTAGTTAAACATTTCTACTCATTGACTTATACAGCAAAGTAAGGAAGTAGGATGTTGATGATATCTTACAAGTACAAGCTATCATTGAGAGACAGTAGAGAAAACTGTTTGTGAAGACAGCCAAAGTAGCAGCAAAATAAATAAAGTGTTATCAGGGAGAAAATAATTAAGAAAATCACATACAAAAAGCAGATTATTCCTTAATTATCAAAGAGCAGAGAAAGCTTCTTTAATGGAAACCATGAAAATCCATTGACATTCATGAACTACTATATTGCTTAGGCTATAAATAAATTTATTTTTAAATATTTTAGTCATTCTAAAATTATGATATTATAGAATTTTTCTTATCTGATATGGCATATCACATTTAATGTTAGTAAAACACAGCGGCACCTTAGATCATGGATGATTCTGTTCATGAACAATTAGGTTTGCAAAGAGAAAGATTCTGTAAAATTATGCTTCTCTTTGTGAAATCTACATCAGATAATGTACACAAATGAGATCATCTTCCCCAGAATCATGAACTAGCACTGTAATAATGAATTTATAACAAAATGGAAAAAGCTTAAGAAATCATAAGGATTGTGACTTACCTTGTTTTATTATCATGAACTGTACATAGCATAGAGGAAAGGCCATAGGGAAAGATAAAATCAAATGAAATGTTTTGCTTTAATTACATATAGCAAAAAAAAACCCTGAAGAATATTTCTTTCTTGGTTGTCTCTGAGACACATTTTAGTTTGTTTCGGCCTTTGGAGGTGATTAAATCTCATACTTGGCAGACATTCTTGAAGAGACTGTTACACAATTATTGGATTAGTGGAAGAATAAATGTTTACTAGACACACAGTACATCTATTTTGAATATGGTATAAAAGTGTTTCTAATATATATTCCTATATTTAATTATTGTGAAATGAGATGTAGTGATTACAAGGGGCAACATTTCTTTTTGTAAATGGTAATATGAATGTATTATTTTACAGTCATTTATTGAATACACATTATTTTATTTCTACTGACTTTTATTGGCTTTTATGAGGCTCTTAATCTCACTTTATGCTATTCATTTTATGGAATTCATCTTTTCTGGCTCTTGTGTGTCATATTTCATCCTACTCTAGCACAGTTTCCCAAGTTTATACACACATATTATATATAATTATATATATTATATATAATTATATATATTATATATATATATAATTATATATATATAATATATGTGTGTGTACATATATATATATTCACACATACAAAGATTTCTACTCTAGATAAACATGTTTTTTTTAGGTTTAATTCTAACATTGTATTATCTAATAATTCTTCCTTATCAATTCTTCCCTTTTGCTGCAGCTTCTGTTTTAATTATATAATAATATCATCTTTATATTTATTTACTAATGCCTCTGTATAAGTTATGTTTAGATCCATTCTGCATTTTGGGAAATGTTTCTTGTACTGTAGCCACCACATATTTAAGCTCTTAGTTCTATTTTTACTGCAAATCAAATAAATTTCTCAACAATTTATAATAGCATATGTTTTTCTTATAATTCAGCTATGCCTGATTTTTTTTTTTTTGAGACAGGGTCTCGCTTTATAGTTCAGGCTGGCTCTGAGCTCACTATTAAGCCCAAGCAAGCCTCGAACTCAGCAATCCTCCTGTCTCTGCCTCCCGAGTGCTGCGATTACAGGGGTGAGCCACCATGCCCGGCAGCTATGCCTGATTTTTACTGTTCCTTTACTTTCCTTTATAGAATTCCTAATTCATAATTATATAGGTATTTTTGTAGCCTCCATTTTAATTGACTATTACCTTGAATGACCTATCTTACTACTGCCATTATGCATTTTTAATTTTAATATAGGATTTTGGAGAAATTACTATTGAAATTTAGGCAGTCAGTTTAATGGGTTATTTACTTATACTTTACATTGCTTTTTGTTACTTCTGGAGTTTCCATGTGCCTCTATCTTTTATATTTTCTATCTAAAGAATGTCAATTAGGTTTATGATAAATATTGCCAATTCAGAGATGACAGATAAATCTTATAAATAGCTCATTTTATTAAATATTTAGTAAGCATATTTACTAAATAAATCATTTTAACTAATTCATATCATATTTATTTTTGAAATGCAATTCAGTACTTCCTCTACAGTACTTCTGTTGTCATACAAAGGCATTAGGATTTCTTCCATGTTCCACTGATGTGTGAAGTTAGCTCTGAGGGGTTTTTCGTGTGTGTTTTTTGACGAAAAGATGTCCTGTCCTCCTGTCCTTTTATCTTCAAAGCTTGAATCTTAACCATTCCATTACACTCAGCCCCCCTGTGCTTTGCTTCATTGTTGTGGTTGGGGGATTTGCATAGCGTCTCCACCGTCGCGACAATTTAGAGACATTCTCAGCTGAGAGTGGACAAGGCCCCGCGCGCTCCTCATTCTCCTGACCTGTGCTCCTGGAATCCACCTGCTCGCAGGGCGGACCTCGTCCTCCCGTCTCGGGAAGGAGCGGACCTCCGCTTCCCCAGCTGCGGGAAAGTTCCATCCTGTTCTGAGAGGAGTCTTGCCAGAACGTCGTGATGGTCCCCGGACGACGGAAAGATGGAGCTGTATGGAGCGGCCGTTGGGCGGAGTCCTCTGTCATGCAGAAACTCACCTGACGCAGTCTGCTATCTACTTTCAGGGTTCCGGCACAGCAACGGGATGTCACAGTTTGTCCCATTTTAGGAATAGCTGGTAAATTCACAAGACCATCTGCAGCTCAAGGTCCACTTTCTATTACAGCAAAGTGGGTCCTTTTGTTACTGGTCTCCTGCCATCTCCTTTGGGCACTTTATGGGTTAAGGGATAATAAATGTGATGCTGAGGACATACCCATCTGGCTTATCTATTTGCATCAGTTCGTTGTTCCTCACTACTGCTTTCTTGTACCACATGGCATATACTGCTAAGTTTCTCTATCAAGTTTTTAATTTTAGCTATTACATTTATTCATCTTCATAGAATGAACTTGATCTTGTCAAACGAATTGATGTTATCCAACTCATTATCTACCTTGTCCAACTCCTTCTTTTTTCTTAGTGTGCACA
Organism: Thryonomys swinderianus; assembly: GCA_004025085.1. NCBI lineage: Eukaryota > Metazoa > Chordata > Mammalia > Rodentia > Thryonomyidae > Thryonomys > Thryonomys swinderianus. The sequence goes on from PVIC010001290.1 coordinate 59,076, forward strand.
TCAGTTTTGTTAACTTCAATTTGCTGGTCTTGTAACTGTAATATCTGGATCCCTCATTGTCTGCTTGTACTGTCATGTTCTGTTCAAGGGTTCACCCATAATTTCGTGTCCTTTGAAAATCTCTGGTAATATGGATTGGAATGTCAGACATTCTCATAAAATGATCTCAGTCATATTAATGATACAGAGAAGAGTAACCTATTCAATATTCATCTGTCTCTGTCTACATACACACACATTTGCATAAGTGTACACACACAGGTAATGTTTTTTAGGTCTCTCTTCTCTATTTCCCCCTTTTTCTTTTCTCTTCTTCCTTCCTTTGTTTCTTCCTTTTTTCCTTCCCTCTTGCCCATCTCTGTCTCTCTGTCTCTGTCTCTGTCTGTCTCTGTCTCTGTCTCTGTCTCTCTCTCTCTCTCTGCCTCCCTCTGTCTGTCTGTCTATCTCTTCTTTCTTTTATTTTTATATTTATTTTAGGACAAGATCTGCTAAGTCTCTAGATTTCTGAGACCGTTGCTGATTTTCGAGTCTTCCACTCTCAACACACAGAACGCTAAGGTCGCAGGCATATGCCATGTCCACCTCATTTAATTTCTTTTTGACATGGGCCAACCGTGGTATTTATTTCACAAAGAAGTTATTTATAAAGTGACATTCCTAAAAGTGATATTTTATTTATCTTAGAACTTACATATGAAAGGGATGTACATGTAAAACTTTCTTTAGTATTTTAAGGCTCAACATTTAAAATTTATTCTGTAGGCCTGAGGATGTAGCTCAGCGACACAACACCTGCTGTGCAAGCACAAAGCTCTGTTTCAATCTCCAGTATCAGAAAAAATAAATTGTATTATAGACTCCATAATCTCTAGACAGAAGTTCAAGTTTAAATTTAACTGAATAAAAGTAACAGGGCATGATTCTTCTAAGAATTTTTAATTGGCTTGAAAATTATAGTGAAAAAGCAACCTCATAAAGAAGATCCCCAGCCAGCAATCACTAAGCAGTAAGAAGACACTGTGTGAGCTTTAAACCTTTCCTTTTTGGGGGAGTGGGGGGGGGCATTGTTAAAAGCACCATGTCATAAAACGTGAAACTAAGTAGCAATCTTTAATTTTTTTTCTTTTTTCCTAGAAGAATATTATCTTGCAAAATAGATTTATTAAGGTATATTAATATAATTAATAAGGTTGTTGGTGTGCTATTCATATGCTATTGATATTGACATGCCAATACTTACGGGGAACAGGAGAAGGGAACATACCTAGGACCTTTGCATTAGGTTCTAGTATCCTGTGAGTTGATGACACACGGTGGAATAGTAACTAGATAGAAGTGGGGCTTAGAAAAGCAGAGCTGGGGACTGATCTATGCTACTGTGGGTAGCAAAAGACCCCAGGCCCCAGCCTGCCACATTTTTTATTCAGCTCCCTCCAGTAACAAAATGTAACAAAGACTCAGAGGGCAGGTCAGACACGCAATGGAGTATTTCCACCCTGAAGCATCACAGCATGTGGGACGGCCAGAGTCCTTGTTGTTACCAGATGTGAAAGTGACTTGAGCCCAAAGGCGTAGGCAGCCAGGAAGGACCTTCCAGTTATTTCTCTTAAACAAGATTCTTTACAACACAGCTAAATCTAAAGTCTGTTTTCAGGAAGGACTGGTGGGTTTTGATCTTCCAAAGCTTTCTCCTGAATAGGATTGTTCCCAGCAAATACTCTGTATTTAAACTTTACTTATTAAGTGAATGATTCATATGTCCACAAATAACCTTGAACATGTGTACAAATATGTGAAACTATCATCCAATCAAAATTACATATCCCAAAACTTTCACTGGCACCTTCCCCTGTTTTTGTGTTAGAAACGATTAATCTAGACTCCTTAAAGAAATTTTTCAGTGTACAACACAGCAGTATTAGCCGAATGAACTATATTATATAGATCCCTGGGATTTAGTCAACTTGCACAACTAAAGCTGAATCAGTTCCACAAGACCATCCATCCTGCACGGAGTGTCACGTCATTTTTGTGTTCTATTACAATGTGGAGAGGCAGAAGATAAATAATTTGTATGAATGAATTTAAACGTACAAGTAGATATTTTTGTAACTCCAAATGCTTTGTTCATAACCTGCTATTTGCTGTGATTTACAAAACATAAAATATGCAAAGCGATACTCTGTCTCAAAAAAAACCCATAAAATAATAGAACCTACCTTACTGGAACACAAATAATTATAATAATCACATTTGAATTATTAATGTAAATATTTAATAATTAAATTTAATTACAATTAAATGTACAACAATGAAATTAGACACAAAAATTTATAAAAAGAATGTGTTATATAATAGCAATAAGCATAATTGATAAGAAATAATAACTTTCATACACCATGCTCAAATAACTGAGTTGTCTAAAAAATTAGATATTTTATTATATTTTGCATTTTTCTGAATTTTCTTGCTAAAATTTTAGAAAAGCTTTCATTTCATATTTAAATTAAATTAAATGATTTATGTTCAAAATTACTGTTAGCATAAGATCCATAATTTAAAAACTAAATGAAATAAGACATTACTAAATAATACTGGTATAATACTAGTGTAAAATTTAAATAATAATTTACAAGTCAAAATATGATTTTCTCCTTATTTTTTCACAAAACTATGATTGCTTGTCAATAGTATTAAAAGCTAAAGAAAAAACTCTGCTGAAACTGATCTATAAACATGCATATTTCATTTTAGAAGAAAAGAGTAGTCTAAAAAAATCCTCAAACAACTTTCTTTTAAACTATTTTTTCTTCTATTTGATATAAACTTATCTTGCAAAGTGAATGTTCCAATATCATTTTCTCAAGACATTTAGAAATAAGTGGTTTTAAATTAATATATATTTAGATGTTTTAAGTATTTTATTAATTTGATCAATGTTCACTAAAAACTCATTGTACTGAAGAAAAAGATGTAAATGCTGCATGATAAAAATGCAAAAATTAAGAATTATGACACACAGTGCCAGGCGTGGTGGCTCACATCTGTAATCCCAGCACTTGGGAGGCAGAGGCAGGAGGATTGCTGAGTTCCAGGCTTGCCTGGGCTACATAGTGAGCTCAGAGCCAGCCTGAACTACAAAGCGAGACCCTCTCTCAAAAAAAAAAAAAAAAGAATTATGACAAAAAGTATGGATCCAAAGCTTGAGACATTAGAAACTAATGGATTAAAAGTTAAAGGGATAATTATCTTAGCCTGCTCATAATAGTGGTAGTCTAGGTAACTCATACTAATCTTTCCCATAAGAACAGGTCAAAATTACAATTTTTAAGAAACCTGTACAAATGAATTCAAGAGGAAACAGAAAAATTCATGATAACTTTTCTTTAGTATTTCAGGCTCAACATTCATAACTTCTCAGAGTGGTGAGATGGTTTAGGAAGACATCACTGAGAGGTTGGAAAGCTGAGGAGAAAAACTGGTGCTTGAATGAAAGCTAGTAGAACAGCAGTAGTTCATATTTATGCACAATCAGAAAATACTTTTGATATACCTGACAGCAAAGCAAAAGTAGAGTGGCTTTCACAAGAACTCAAACATATCTTAGGATGATCTATACAACAGTCAAAGGCTAACATTTTCCTGGAAGTCAACAAAATACAACCAGGCATGGGGATGTGTTTGACCTTTTCTATATTGAATCATTGTGAAAAGATGAAAATGAGAAAGTTATGAGATCCTTGTAATCTAATAAAATACAAGGGCACTGATTACTATGAGTGCTGAAGTAAATTCCAAGAAATTGTGACTGAATGTTAGAAAAAAAAGAGGAACAATGATTTTCAAACATTTTTTTCAGTAAAATGTTTGAATAAAAATATAGCTTTAAATGTTCAAGAAGAAAAAAGCAGGTCTGAAAATAGGAGTTGTTGAAAAACAGTAAAGTAAGGCAGAAAATGAAACACTATTCATTAGACATAAGGATAGTTTCAAGTTGAGGATTATGATACACTCTGCAGTATCTTTGTTGCCTAGAATCGCTTTTGTTGTTCTGGGTCTCTTCCAATTCCAGATGGATTTTTAGATTATTTGCTCTAGTTCTATGAAGTATGCTGTTAGGATTTCCATCATGATTGAAATTAACCTATGAAGAGGTTTTGGCAATATGGCCATTTTGATAATCTTTCTTCCTACCCAGTAAAAAGGGTTGTCTTTCCAATTTCCAATACCTCTTCCATCTCATTTTTCAGAGTGCTGCAATTCTCACAATAGTGGTCTTTCACCTTCTTTGTCAGGTCGATTTCTTGATATTTCATTTCTTGGATGCTGTTGTGAAAGGAATTGTTTGCACAATTTCCCTCTCAGTGAGTCTGTTATTTGAGTTTAGGGAGTCTATTTATAGTTGAGTGTTGACTTTGTATCTAGTGAATATGGTAATTAAGTTAAGCGGTATTTGGTGGAGTTTTAGTGAACTTTTATATAGTTTATCAGGTCATCAGGAAATACTGACAGTTTAACTTTTTCCTTTCCTATCTTTACTCCTTTTATTTTCATTTCTTATCTAATTGCTGTGGTTATTATTTCCAGAACTATATTGAGCAGGAATGGTGCTAATGGACATCCTTGTCTTGTTACTTATTTCAGAGTGAAAGATTTCAGCGTTTCACCATTTAGTATGCTTCTGGCTGTTAGTTTTTCACAAATAGTTTACATCGTGTTCACATAAAGATCAACTATTCCAATTTTCGATAAGGTTTTAATCATGAATGAGTGTTGTGTTTTTGTCTAGTGCTTCTTTCTGCATCTATTGAGATGATCCAGATATGTAAAAGACGTACTTTTCTCTAATCTGAGAAACTGAAGATGTACCCAAAGTCCGTAACATAGAACAGGTATTGTGAAAGAGGAAGAAAAAAGGGAAGAGGGATTGGGAGGCTGGCAGGGAAAGCAAGGAAGGGAAAGGAAATAAATCGACCTTAAAGAGGAAAAATGGAAACTAAGGTTATGTATATGGAAGTGGGTTGTGAAGGGAAGGCAGGGGAATAGAAAAATTAAGAAACAAGATATATCATGTACAGGTAAAAGTTCCTCATGAGGAATATGATTATAATGTATTTCTAAAATACACCAAAGAGCTCAATTTATTAAAAAAGAAATAGGAAATGAGGGAGGAAGCCTGGTGGGTAGTATGCCTAATGAACTGGTTTACTGGTTTCCATTTTTTTTTTCTTTTACTATCTCTTTCTTTGAAGGAGGTGGTGTAGAGTAAAAGGACAACCAAAAAAGAATTCAAAGCTCAAGAAATATGGAAGGTTGTCCTTCCACTGAATGGAAATGTAAAAGAGTCACACGGTGTATTCTTTCTGAGAGGCTCTTTCAGCTAGGGCAGTTAAGTGATTCTTCTTAAGATAAAACAATATATTAGAAAATATAGTTTTGCTATTGAATTATTAAAGGGAGTCACATTTGGATTTTTTTTTTTTTTTTGAGACAGGGTCTCGCTTTGTACTTCAGGCTGGCCCTGAGCTCACTATGTAGCCCAGGCAAGCCTGGAACTCAGCAATCCTCCTGTCTCTGCCTCCCGAGTGCTGGGATTACAGGCGTGAGCCACCACACCCGGCACTGCGGTATGTGGTATTGATGGCTGGTGGGGTGAGTCTCCACGCCCAGCATTGTATGTGATGACCTGGATCAAACTCAGGATCTTATGCTTGTGAGGCAGGCGCCGGAAACACTGAACTAAATCTCTGACCTGAGGATTTTTATTTTTTATACCAACTTTAAAGAGAACTTCTTTATTCATTTTTCTGTCTGGTAGAAAGTATTAGTATTTTATTCATCTTTGAAAAGGAGAAACAACCAGATTTTTTTCTAAACCTTAGTATTAAGACCATGACCTACAAATTTATTATTTTAAACAAAGAATATGTCGGTTAGGTTATTGAATAACTCAGCCCCCAAAGACTTGTAAATGTTCGCGTAAAGTAGATTCTTTTAAAGACGAGACCAGGTCACTGTGACTTTGTGCTAAATCTATCTAGGGAGGTACAATTAATGCTCTTTATTTACAAATATTCTTAGCATAAAACAGGATTTTTTGTGGTTGTTTTGTTTTGTTTTTTTGAGACAGGGTCTCGCTTTGTAGTTCAAGCTGGCCCTGAGCTCACTATGTAGCCCAGGCAAGCCTGGAACTCAGCAATCCTCCTTTCTCTGCCTCCAGAGTGCTGGGATTACAAGCGTGAGCCACCACGCCCGGCAAAAACAGGATATTCTATATATGTCTAAATTTTTCATTCATTGTCAGTTCATTGAGCCAGCTCAAGTCTAAGCCAAGCAAATTTTCCAAAATTGTTCATAACCTTTAAGTAGTTTGAAAACAACATAATATTTTAAAAGAAACACTGTCCCTTAAGCAGCAAGTAGTTTTCAGTGATTGTGTTTATATTTATTTGCGCTATTAAAATATTCATAGATTTTTATCAAGATAATAATTGGAAAGTACTATTGCAATGTGTAATTTCAGGCTGGTATATGGTTTTATTATAATTTGGGGAAGATGTATAATTAGCAAAGTGCATCATGGGTTTCAATCAGTTTAAATGAGTCACTGGGTAGCTTTGTGTCCAAAATGGAATAAATATTTCATGAGAAAAACATAAACATGAATAATATAGATTTTTACCTAGAGAATTTGCATCTGAGCTTCAAATGCCTTATGACTATAAACTATTTGGTGAAGTTATTGAAATTTAAGGTCTTTTAAGAAATTTCAACCAGAAGGTAAATAATAAAATCAGAAAACAATAATAAAGCCACATTGAAATTCTAAGCAGAATACTATTAATTTTAGACTAAAATAAAATATTTTTATTGCAAGATATTTGCAACTTTGTGTGTGTCTTCGAAGAACTGCAGTATTTCATTAACCTTGGTAGGTATTTCTACAGAGTTGGATAATACATTACAGTACAGGCATTATATTTTACCACTCAATGAACTACAAATTATAAGAAAGAATACTTTTGCATGTTGATAAATTGTTTTTTTTCTGTAACTTATCTGTAATTTCTGTTTCTACCAACAAGCACCATGAGTATCTGGAGTCTTACTTGCTTAGTGTACCAACAGTGTGTTACCTATTTTGTCTGTGTCCAACTCCTGCATGAGTTCCTTAACATGGAGGTCTTAGCAAGAAGAGAGAGGAGGCAGAGACCACGTATCAGAGCCCTTCATTACCAAAGAGGAGAATGAGAGAAATACTCCAACAGAGATACATTCTGCAGTACTGCAGTTACAATTGAGAAGCAATATAATTTCAGGAATATGTTCACATTATATCTCTTTCAATGAAGACATTTGAAAAGTTTCAAATAATATTTAGAAGTCTTGTCATAACTTAAGAACCAATGAAGGATTTAGATTTTGTGGGGCTTAACATTGACATAAATTCAAGTGTAAACTTTAAGAAAAATACAGCAAAGTTATCCAGGTAGAATTAAGTTCACAAATTTTAAATTTGTTATAAAGAATTTTAGTAATTACCTAAAGGTGATAAAGTTTTCCCAAGATTTAAAAATACCTACATCTTTTAAAGGTCATAACTATTATCTCTATTTCAGTAGAATTGACTTAAATGATTAATTTCTGGGAATTTATTACAGATAATGTGACAAATGTAGTACAGAGTGAATCTTCTATTTGTCTCACTCATGGTAACAGCTTTCTTGCATTTATTAGAATCATTAGTTACCTGCTTACCTGAACGATGAAAATGATACTTGTGAGCATTCTAATTCTAATTCCTTATTTGGTTTAGAATTATGACAGTCTTGATTAGATTTAACTATCTTTGCTTTTTTTGTTTTTGTTTTTTTGTTTTGTTTTGTTTTTTGAGACAGGGTCTCGCTTTGTAGTTCAGGCTGGCCCTGAGCTCACTATGTAGCCCAGGCAAGCCTCGAACTCAGCAATCCTCCTGTCTCTGCCTCCTGAGTGCTGGGATGACAGGCATGAGCCACCACGCCCGGCAACTATTCTTTGCTTTTAAAGTGCATTTTAAAACTAACAAAGATTCTCTACATCAGAGAAATATGAGGATCACAATATGACAGAAACTTCATGCAACACAAAAGTCTACTGAAACATCAATTCACTAGAATTTTGAAATATCCTTTCCCTTTCATCCTTATCCATGAGATATTAGTACAATGGAAACAGTTAAACTTCAAGACATGTTGTTTGCATTCAAAACTAGAGTAATAATCAAATTAAATCTAGGATCAAATTTGCTACACAAAACACTAAATATTTTCTTCAAAATCTTACATATTGTAACTCCACATTTCAAGGACATCTTCCTTTTCCTATATAGCTGTGCTACCAGGGGACTGAATCCAGGGTTTTGCACATACCACACCATCATTCTGACCATGATCTGTATACCTCACCCAAGTATCTTCTTTAAATATGATTTATGGTACTCTTTGTTATTTGTGATGTTACTTAATAAATCCTCTTTAATCAGTGATTTAATTTCTTAGTGTAAAGTGTGGGGATGATTTTCTGACACAACTGTTTAAAATCTTTTCTTTTTACTTTCTGAATTATAGTCTATCTTTGAAAACCAGTTGATTTTAATTAACTGAAATAGACCCCAAGTAGACTAAGAATATAAAATTTCACATTCAGAATGTAACATCAAGCCATTAATTTGTGTGGCATCTAGATGAAACATTTTACTATCTTCTAATTCACTAAATCTCATGCTGGAATTTTGCAGTCTAATATTTTATACTAGGAAAGAATAAAGCAGAACATATTCAGAATACTTAGCAGTTTCTAGTTTTATTTTGCTTTCCTTTTTGGTCTGTTTCATACTAAGAAGCATAGAATGCAAATACAAATATTAATAAACAAATATTAAAATAAAGGACAAGGCACTTAGAATAAAGGATATATAAAACCAAAATTATATCCTTAGAAAGTTGACATACTTTAAAGGGTAAAATGTTTGAAAATTAACTATAAGAGAGATGGATGAAAGACTATAAACTAAGTTGATTTGTATACTTGTAGGGATTCTGATAACTGTGGATTTCACTTTTAACATGGGATAGGAAATAAGGAACACAGGGAATATTTAAGCAAAGTAGAGATATTTTGAAGCATTAATGACTACAATAATTCAAGACTCTCTTCTTGCTGGTGAGTATACAAATAAAATGAACTGGTAGAAAATAGCCACAGGATAAATTAATATTTAGCCGACTAGCTAGAGCCTTAGTGACTTATCATGGACTGGTGGATGGTGAAAAATAAGACAAAAATTCAAATCCTTATGAAGGTCCTCATACACAAATGCACTGGACCTTAAACCCAAGGATGAAGATTTAAATAGGGGAAAGATCTCCTGGGAACACTGTGAGCTCAAGATGTTACCAGCCAAAGAAGGAAAGTTACAAGTAACACTCACTGGTTTATGAAGCATCGATTTTGGCTAAAATGGTAGCATAAAACTTGCAGAAAATACTAATTCATAATCATTACTAAATTCCTGTAATTATCATTATATTCTCTTTTGGCCTGCATTTAAAAAAATACTATTGAGTCTTGCTAAAGAAAAATGTATAGATAGATAGATAGATAGATAGATAGATAGATGATAGATAGATAGATAGATAGATAGATAGATAGAAGATAGCTAGATATAGTGTAGATAGATATCTATGTGTGTGTGTGTGTGTAATATATTACACTTGATCTTAGCCAAAAGGCTGAGAAGCGATGTGTGTGTAATACAAAACATAAAAATATCAAATACAACAAAACCAGTGATATCTACAAGTTAATTCTAAAAGCTTTTCTAGTCATTCACCAAACAGATTTTTTTTTTTTTTGAGAGAGACAGGGTCTCGCTTTGTAGTTCAGGCTGACCCTGAGCTCACTATGTAGCCCAGGCAAGCCTCAAACTCAGCAATCCTCCTGTCTCTGCCTCCTGAGTGCTGGAATTACAGGCATGAGCCATCATGCCCGGCACTGTATGTGGTTATGGGGGATTGAACTTAGGACCTTGCACTTGCTAAATCTCCACTGAACTACTGAGCTAAATCTCCTGCCCTCACCAAACAGAATTTAACAACAGTTTTTAACTAATTTTATAAGCTAATAACAATTATACACTGATTAATAGTACTGTTAATTTACTCTGGATAATTTTACAGAAACATGGAGAACCTACAAACTGACAAAATTAAATCATTGTTTGAGTTAAATAATTTTAGCTTGATTTACTAAGTATGATTTGAAAATAAAAATCAAAGACAAAGATAAGTTTTTTGTAAAATTTTATTTTTCAGAGCAGAGTAGCTTAACAATATTATCTGTTTATACTTACAGTCCCTAAGGACTATATCATAGTGATTTTTCAATTTAATTTAATACTGATGACAGCTAGGTGATATAGATAGATTGGCTAGATAGATAAATATTGGGAAGAATCTTTGTTGTTCCTTCTTGAAACTAAATGTTTTCAATTCTTAATGCAAATTTTCTGATCTGAGCCTCCTATGTTCAAGATCAGTCTCAGAGATAACCTGCATTTCTATACAATTTCTTTGTCTTTCTTCTGTGTAAGTTTTACTTACGCTTGAATTTTAAAAGAAGTATGAAAACATATCTGTATATTGGGTGGAAATTTTAAAGTTAAGAAAGTAAACAGTTTAGGAATTGAGGTGTATCTCACTGGAAGAAAGAATACTTGTCTATCATGTACAAGGCCCTGAGCTCCCAAAGACCACGTGATCACCGGCCACCCACACCCCGGATCCTTAGACATTGCCTCCCCCAAAGGAAATACTATATATCTATAGTGCATTCATAATGTGATGTTGACACGTGTACGTAGCAAATCTTCATTTTTGTTAATTTCCAACTCTTCTCTTCCCTTGTTCTTCCTGTCATCTCTTGGTTCCTCCCCTGCTGACCAGGTTATTTTAAAATGTTTTATGAGATGCAATTTTTTTTTTTTTTTTTTGAGACAGGGTCTCACTTTGTACTTCAGGCTGGCCCTGAGCTCACTATGTAGCCCAGGCAAGCCTCGAACTCAGCAATCCGCCTGTCTCTGCCTCCCAAGTGCTGGGATTACAGGCGTGAGCCACCACGCCCAGCACTGAGGTATGTGGTGTTGATTGCTGGTGGGCGTGAGTCACCACACCCAGCATTGTATGTGGTTATCGGATTGAACTCAGGGCCTTGCTCTTGCGAGGCAGGCGCTAGAACCACTGAGCTAAATATCTGGTCCCCGAGATACAATTTTTATATATTTCATTCTGATTAGTAAGTTCCTAAACAAAATGTGTGTGGTTCAAAACATTTCCTTTTAAGATGCAAAATATTACAAGTCAATTTATTTAGCCATATTTTAAGTCTCATAAAGGGACAGCATGAATAATTGGATGAAAAAGATATTCATTCTTTTATTTTTGCTATTGCTTCTAAGAAATGTATTTCAATAAATCACCCATTTTAATAGAGTAAAAAATATTTAAACACACACACATGAACAGAAATGTTTGTTCCTCTGTTTGGTAAATTTCTTTTATCCTAATTTGACTGTTGAAATATTGCCTATTTGATTAACATTTGTGCGGGTAAGGAGATTTATGTGACTAGTCCTTAGCTTTTCCAGTGCCAAATCTGAAGCCATTATAGATTATATTCAATATGTTGTCAAAGTAAATTATTTGTTCTATAATTATTCTACATGTGATGAATAACAAATTTAATTTGTGTAAAATACTAGATTTGAAACTCTTGGCAACAGTAACTTAGAATCAGAGCATGTGTAACAACTTAGTATTTTACAAAAATAACTAATTGATTTTACTCATTCATATTTCTAAAGACAGTTTTAAAATGGGAAATTATACAAAGTAATGGTTATCTTTGATTTTGCTATAGTTACTTATTAATTACTTCTCCTTGGCTCAGATGAAATACTCAACACTCATAAGTTAAAAGTGGAAAGAGTTATTGTAGCTCACATTTTGCAGAAGTTTAAGTCCATGGTCATTTGGGTATAAGGCAGGCCCCATGGCAGAAGGCCATGGTAGGGGAAAAGAACAGTCATGGCAGGGAGTTGTAATACAGCAATAAAAGTTGTTCTCCCTTCTCCTTTTTATTCCATTCAGGGTACAAGTTTATTGGCTGGCTAGTGCCTCAGTTTTCTGTCCTTAGTACATCCACCCAACCACACCTAGAAACCCTTTAAAACAATCAGTGACTAATCTAGTGATTACACCCATGATTTAGCCACTTTCAGAAATCCCATCTGGAAGTGCACTTGATTTTGTGGACCATTTTAGATTTTGACCAAGACAATATATTCATTTTGTGTATGTTCTAGTATTTAGTTTTTCTATTTAATAATTAATGTTATAAACAATGGGTTTTACATTTCATTTAAAGTGAAATTTCTTATTTAAATAGTCCTAAATGCTTCCTATATTTGAAATGGGATCTTGTCCCTGGAATTTATTTTAAAGGGAAAGTAACCTATATCTGTGCAAAAACAGAAAATAAAGACCTGGGATATGTACAGGTTTTGTGTAATTCATGTGAGTCATTACATTCACAATCCTCAAATTTTTCATTCTCAATAATATTCCACTGAAAGAAATACAGACAATAACTTGAAACTGATATACCAACCTTTATCCATTTTATGACAAGAAAAAATTCAAGAAAGTAATAACTTGGGAGAAAAAGTGTTAGTAATTTTCGTGAAACATTGTTACACAGTACCCTTTGCCCATGTATATGGGTTATAACAGTTCCAGGCCACATATCATCAAATTATGCTATAAAATTATGCTATAAACATATTATGCTATAAAATATAAATATAGGCTGGAGATTTAGCTCAGTTGTTCTGGCACCTGCCTAGCAAGCACAAGGTCCCTGGTTTTATCCCCAGTAACCACATACAATAATACCAGCCATGGTGACTCACACCCATCAGCCATCAGTACCACATACCACAGTGCTTGGCCTGGTGGGTCATGCCTGTAATCCCAGCACTCGCGAGGCAGAGGCAGGAGGATTGCTGAGTTTGAGGTTTACCTGGCCTACATAATGAGTTCAGGACCAGCCTGAACTACAAAGCAAGAGCCTGTCTCAAAGGGGGAAAATTCTCTCTCTCTCCTTTAAACAAATGGAAACTGTTCCGGAAACATGATTCACAGGTAACCTAAAAAGTTCACGATAATTTTATATTAGTTTTAGAATCAAATATCTTGAAAACTGATAATTTTATAAAACAGGTAAAAGTACAATTTTAAATAAAAGGAGGTCTCTGAGTCTGAAATGTTTGTGTAAATTTTATGATTTCTTATTCTCACTAAGTATCGTAGTGGTATCATGTGATATATTGGCAAATAAGAACTAATACATGTTTAAAGTTATTTGGCACCCATAGATTTTCTTGTATTTCCAAAAGCAAGCTATATATACTGGTGTCTTTCTACTGAAATATCATTAATGTCTCATTAATTGATGATATATAGTTTTTATCTCTAGGTTGTCAACCTCAATGCAGTAGTAGCTGCTATGTATCATCACATTGTTATAAAAAATAGTTTGTGTGCTGCTTGTAAAACATTTGTTTTATGCAGTAGTTTAAGAGTAATTATAATGCATTTTGAGTGGTCAAAATATAAAGGCCAAACTTAGAAGTTTTGAAGTAATTTTGAATGAGTAAAACTGATTATAAGAAATAGTGCAGAATGAGCTTCTGAAGGTATTAGAGCAGATCTTAGTCTAAGACAAAATTATTGAAATAAAAAGAAAATGTGATAACTGCTAGTGTGTCAACACAAATCTCTTCATTTTTTTGCATTTATCTTGTCTATTTATATATGTTACTGTAGCGATGTTATCAGTCTGTGTAAAATCTTGATGTTTTTATCACTCTTGTCCAAAGTAGAATTAATTTAACATGGAGTAATTGACAGTCATGGTAGAAACTAATCAGAGCAGTACAATTCATGTTTCAGTGAGAATTTTAAAACAAGCTATTATACTAAATATCAGCAGAATATACATAACAGTATCAGTGATTCCGCATATTGGAACTATACTATTAATATTAGCAGATGGTTGGACAGAAATTTTTCTTTAAAATAGTTAATAACAGAAACAGGTATGATAAAAATAGGATTATGACAGGTTCAATATTCAAACTATCCACATGATATCAGTTTTTAAATGGAAATATGATTTGGGTCAAGTGATAACATTTTACTTTTAATTTTCATACTATTGATTTCTAACATAAATATGTATTTTACTAAGTTAAGTAAAACTTTTTCCTTAAAAGATTTTTAAATATAAGACAGCTGAAAGGGAATTTGAAAGGCATCCTATATTTTTCATGAAAACATTTATTAAATGTCAAAGAGAATATTATGTATGACAAGTAATAGTTGAAAAGGAAAATGCACATAAATCTCAAAAATATTAAAATAGGAAGCAACACTCCCATTTTGTATACAAGGTGAAAAGGTACATTATTATTATTTTTTCCCCAGCACTGGGGTTGAAACTCAGGTCCTTGAGTTTACAAGGTAAGTGTGGTACCACTGGGCTAAATTCTTGGCCCCAAAAAAGATATTTCAAAAAATGAAAATATGTAGATGCCTTAGATGAAATAATTGTAGTAAAACAAAAAATTAAATAACAGTTAAATATTGGGATAGATAAATAAATATAATTTTAAGATATAAGAACAAAATTAGAAATCTGTGGGAGATAAAATCAGTTAAGATAAATTTGTACTACAAATTATTAGATGGAAAAATAAATGAACAATCCATATGTTCTATAGAAAATTACATAAGAGAAAAACACTTTGAGGATAGAAAGTTACCCAAAATGGTTCCCCAGGAGTTTAAAACATGCTTAAAATTGATAATGGAGGGCCGAAGAGTTAGCTCAGTGGTCTGGCGCCTGCCTTGCAGGAGCAAGGCCCTGAGTTCAATCCTGGTAACCACATACAATGCTGGGCGTCGTGATTCACGCCCACCAGCCATCAAAACCACATACCACAGTGCCGGGCGTGGTGGCTCATGCTTGTAATCCCAGCACTCAGGAGGCAGAGAAAGGAGAATTGCTGAGTTCAAGGCTTGCCTGGACTACATAGTGAGCTCAGGGGCAGCCTGAACTACAAAACAAGACCCTGTCTCAAAAAAAAAAAAAAAAAAAAAAAAAAAAAAAAAATTTTTTTTTAAAAAAAAAAAAAAAAAAAAAAAAAAAAAAAAAAAAAAAAAAAAAAAAAAAAAAAAAGTAACAGCTTTTTTGTTTAACAAAAACAAAAAACAAACCAACAACAACAACAAAAAATTGATAATGGAAGAAGGCTTAATTTGTGTTATTGAACAAATGCATATATCATTCTGGCCAGTATGCCGGGTTCATGTCCCATGATAATGAAGAACGAAAGCAGGGGACTAAGAGGCAGAGTATCAGCAACTGTATTTAAAAGATACAAAGGTAAAAAGCAAAAAATATGAAAGCAAGAAATTAAGAGATATAAAAGCAAGGCAGGAAAGCTTCCGCTAGTTGGAAGGGGGTTCTGAGAGGTATAGCCACGGGGGCTTTTTGGGTAGGTTTTTGAAGGAGTTGAGAAGAGAGGTCAGCCCTTGTGTGAGCAGTTTAATTTCTACCCTAGAGAAAACCACAAACGTTTTGGGTGGCCCAATCTGCAGTGTTCACATGCTGTCCACACAGGTCCCGGGTGGCCTTCACTAATGTCTGGCTTGGTCGCCCTCTGGGAAGCACCCAGACAGCCAAAAAACATATACCTGGAAAAAGCTTCTTTTTTTTTTTAAAGATCCCTAGAGGGTAATGACTCAGCCAACTCCATCGCAAACTTCCTGACTCCATTTTGGCCTCACTGCCCTCATTGCCGAATAGAATCCTAACTTCTGTCTCACTAATTCTGCTATATTATTATCAGAAAAAAAGAAAGAAAAGAAAGAAAAAGAAAGAAAGAAAAAGAAAGAAAGAAAGAAAAAGAAAGAAAGAAAGAAAGAAAGAAAGAAAGGAAAGAAAGAAAGAAAGAAAGAAAGAAAGAAAGAAAGAAAGAAAGAAAGAAAGAAAGAAAGAAAGAAAGAAAGAAAGAAAGAAAGGGAAAGAAAGAAAAAACAGCACCAAGACTAATTCACATGCTTCAAAAATTTTCTGTAAATTTAAGATAGATTTAATTTAAACAATACAGAAGAAGCATTGATTTGTCCATTTTCCTTAATCCAGCAAATCCTAGAAAACTGGAAAGAATATAAAACCCTGATAAATAAAAACAGTTTTGCAATACCGTGGTTAAAACTCTAGCTTTCTCAAGATTAGGTGTGAAGAAATATCCAAATTTAAATGTCACCTATGAAATCCAATGGGTTTGTTGTTTGTGTTTAAGTACACGAGGTACATCATAAGGTTGTCCACGCAAATGAAGGTAAATTCTAATACGTCACAAGTGATCTACGAGTTTGGAGTATTTGCCAGGAAATTCGCAGGCTGCAAGCAGAACAGGAGAGAGGCCCTTGGGTGGCAGCCAGTGAGGTCATAGAAGCGACGCCCCAGTCCTGCGGGTCTCACTCTTTACCTCCCTGGCCCCCAGTAACTGACTGGAACTGCGGTACTACGGCTCAGGCTTCTCTTTTCAAAAAATAATTTTGTCAGTGTATGTTGTTAACACTTACTAATTTCCATGGCAAGAGAAAACAATAGTTTTTAGTGAAAAACAAAGCATTTAACACCGATAGAGTGAATGTTACTATGTTTGAATCTCATTTAAAGATAAATATTCATGAAGACTTCCCTCCGAAAATTCAACAAATTTGATAAAGAACTTATGAGAGCTATAGCAAGAAAAGCAAGAATCTGGTATTTTTTTCCAAATAATATTTGTATTTTCCTTGATTTATCAAAACTGCCAAACTTTGAATGATATAAAAAAATTAGTAACAATCAGTATAATGATATTTCTCAATAGCACTGCAGATTTTTTTTTTTTTTTTTGAGACAGGGTCTCGCTTTGTAGTTCAGGCTGGCTCTGAGCTCACTATGTAGCCCAGGCAAGCCTCGAACTCAGCAATCCTCCTGTCTCTGCCTCCCGAGTGCTGGGGTTACAGGTGTGAGCCACCACACCCAGCGCACTGTAGATTTTTGATCACTGTATACGTGTTCCATTTTAATTGGTATATAAATCTGCTTAATAAACAAAATGCAGAGTAAAATATGATACTACATAATATACAGAAGAGAGCAAAAATGCAAAAAAAAGATAAATTTGCCGAACACTAACCACCTGGAATGTAGTGATGAACTGATACTGTAAGCAGCTCAGTTGGTTTTGGTGTCCATGTTCATATCATAGTGTGTTAATTGCAAAGCTGGCTGGCCATTATTTAAAAGAGGATTTATTCTGATTGTGTTGATATTTTGTAACACTTCGGAGACATCCAGCCACTGCCACTATCATGCCACGAGTCATGTAAGGTGCTCTTACATTGTAATGAACTATCTAATTCAGTGGAATCTATTTGTAATGTGATTTGTTTTCAAGATTTATGCACACAAAGGGGCAAGATTTATAGTAATGGGAAATTATAAATGACCACAGTTTCCTTTTTCAGGAAACACAGCTACTATTCATTCATTATAAATGTGAATACTTTTAGGTACAAAGCAAGTTGCTTAGACAGTAACACATAGTGAAGGTAGGATTCAAGTCTGCAAAGTATGTTTCATTTCTACTATGTATAAAAACGATGGCCCTCGCTGGGTGTAGTGGAACATGCCAATAATCCCAGTACTCAGGCGGTCAAGGAAGGAGGATCTCTAAAAGTTCCAGGGCAGCCTGAGCTACATGGAGAGTTCAAGGCCAGCGTGGGCTAAATAGCAAGACACTGTCTCCAGAAAAAAAGGATAGATACTGAAAAGTATATTCAGAGACACCAAACTCTAGGCATTTAAAGTAATGCAATTACCAGAGACTCTTTAACCTTAGCATTTTTATTAACATTCAATTTTACTTTAAAGAACACTAAGTGCAATAGTCAACTTGCTCCTGGAAAAAAAACTGGTAAAATTTTTCTCTCTGCTCTTAATTCTCCTTCTAAATTTTAACCTCACAATGTTAAAAGATTTCCCTGCAAGTCAGAATGAAATGATCTGCGACACTAACATATTGGCAGTAAACCAAAAATGTATAGTAGTTCCAAATTCAGGGTTATTCATATAATAAAAATAACCAGTTAGGAACAAGATAGTAGAAACATTAATACAATGAGACCCTGTTGAGAAATATTGAAATTGGATCAGTAGTGTTTGTCTCTATGAGTTAAGTATATGGGTGATTTAAATTTTGAAGACAGTCTTATTTTCCAACATTCTGGTGCAATATTATTTTTCATACTTACAAAACACAAATATTTTGACCTCTCAAGTGTGATTTAAGCTCTATTAACTGTGCAACCTTTACTTTTTTGAACTCTGGGAAGAAATCTCAATTCTTCCTCCTGTATCCCTTGAGTGACTTTCTAATAAATTTTAATCACACCTTCTTAGTTTATGTGTGATGATTTTTCATAAATTAGCAAATTGTTATTGAAAATTATATATTAATATAAAGTATATATAGAATTACTTTACATATGCTGCGATAAAAAATTAAGAGAAAGAAAATCTACCACTTGTCAAGACATATATGTGTGTATGTATATATGTGTGTGTATGTATATATATGTATATATGTATATGTGTATATATGTGTATGTGTATATATATATGTGTATGTGTATATATATGTGTGTATGTGTATATATATATATGTGTGTATGTGTGTGTATATATATATACATACACACAAATTTAAACCACACACACACACACACACACACACATATATATGGTTTAAATTTGTTTGAATTTTGTGAGTCAAAGTCTTGTTGTTATAGATTTATCAAAATATTGTCTAGTAACAGAATCAAAAAACAGCTTGATAGTCTACCTTTCAGAATGTCTTTTTGCAGGCCAAAATGTTACACTTCTATTACAATATTTATGTAAGTTCCAAGTGATGGAAATTTTAATATTCAAGGGAAATTTCTATAAATAGCTTTATGAAGTGATACTACTTTAGCAATTGAGTAGAAGCATAACATCATTTTCAGAGAAACTATCCTTGAAAGCCAATGCATTTTAAGAAGGTTAATTAAGGTCACATTTATACAGGATTGGAATAGAGTCTAGTTTCAAACTGATGTAACTTCAGATCATATCAGACTATAGTTTGGTTTCCTGTAGAAGAAATCGATATTAAAGATGAGAAAAAATGAAATAAGCAAATAACTGGAACTACACATGCAGAAAGTAACGTCTAAATATGAAGATAGAAATGCTACAGTACCTTTATCTCAGGAACTCTGAAAAAATTAAGTCACTGTACTTTTCTTTCTAGAATTGTTCTAATAAAAGACCCAGAGGACTGGTCTTTTTTAAAAGATGTGTATTACTTTACAATCTTGTAGTCTAGAAGACTGAAATCACAAGGTTAGGGGCCTTCCTTCCCTCTGACACCTCTGGTGGAATCTATCCTTTTATCTACATAACCATTACTGGCTTTAAGCAATTTTTATGATCTTTTACCTTAAAACCACATTGACATAACATAGTAACACTAAACACTATCATGTAGTCTTCTCCCTGTGTATCTCTGTATCTCCATAATACTCATATTGGGATATATCTAACACAATTGCAATATGAGTTCATCTTGATTGATTAAATTTAACTCAAAGGACACTATTTCCAACAAATATGGTGTTTTGAGTTAATGATATTGAAAGCTTCAATTTGGAGGTTTGAGAGAAATACAACTGATTTTTACTCATTGTGAACACTATTGTACGTGAGATCTAGGAAATAGAACAGGGACCTGTTTATCCTTCATCTATACAGGGTTGTATAAATCAAGAAATTCATGGAATCAGGCAGAAAAGTTGTTCTTCCATAGCTGATCTGGTGCTATGCAACATAAATAGATTTACTGAAAAAAAAGGTCTAGGGGAGCTCATTAGCTTAAGAATACTCCTGGTTCAAATGAAGACAGTGAGTTTTGCACCCAAAAACTTCTACCTTTAAGAATCTGTTTTGTTGTCTGTTTTCAGTAGAACATTACAAATGTTGATGAACTTTGTTGATATGACATAGTCTTCCTTCTGCATTGTTCCAAAGAAATTTTCATCATAACCTTCCCTAAGATCTAGGTTGTTCAGTCATATAAATTTATTGGAATGATAATTTTAAATAAAATTACAAAACCAAATTGGAGTGTCTTAAAACCTTAAATTATTGCTGGGCATGGTGGCTCATGCCTGTAATCCCAGAACTCGGGAGGCAGAGGCACGATGATTGCTGAGACTAAGGCTTGCCTGAGCTATGTAGTGAGCTCAGGGCCACCCTGAGCTACAAAGCAAAACCCTGTCTCAAAACAAACAAACAAATAAAACCCTTAAATTAAATTATGCTTTCTCTGTTAATTATCCTATTTCTTAAATTTAATTGGCATAATTTTACTACAGTCACTAAAACTGGTATTTTTTTCTTTTTAGTTGATTTTATTGATACCTTTTACATATACATCATGATCATAATCAACATTGAAAATTTGTATCAGTACATGACATGGCTTGATTCTCATTTTTTTCCCTCCCTAAAACCCTTCATCCCCTATTTACATGAGCATTGCTTCTATTTTTTTTTTTTTTTTTTTTTTTTTTTTTTTTTTTTTTGAGACAGGGTCTCGCTTTGTAGTTCAGGCTGGCCCTCAGCTCACTGTGTAGCCCAGGCAAGCCTCGAACTCAGCAATCCTCCTGCCTCTGCCTCCCGAGTGCTGGGATTACAGGCGTGAGCCACCACACCCGGCTGCTTCTATTTTTTTACCATCAAGTATTTTCTTTCCCGTCTTTACTTACCTTTACAACATGTACCTTTGAGTATTTTCTATTTCATAACTCATATATTATAATTTTATAATATAAATTATAATTTTATAACTCACATTTTCAGTTTCTCATATTAAATAAAAGGTATGGTATTTACACATCTGTGGTCTATTTATTTCATTTGTGAGTACGTCCTCAAGGTATATCCATTTTAGTATAAATGACTCAAACTTATTCTTTGTGGTGGAGTAATACTCCATTTTATTTTTTTAAAAAGGCACATCTTCTTTATCTGCCCTCAAGCTGATGGGCACTTGGGTTGTTTCCAAGATTTTAATCACAGTATAAGGACACACAAGAACTGCAGGATGGAATGGAACCATATTTAGATAATATTTTAATAACAGCCTAGCTTGTGGGTCATTTTTTTCATAGCTAGTTCATAGAAAAATCTGCAATTTTAAATACTGTCTGGGTCCCTTGAAACACCTTAATATGGACAAAGTTACTTCTGAGAAAAGCGTTCCTGGTCCATCCACAGGACTACAGCACCAGTGATTCACAATACAGTGAATAATGAGAAGCATTCTTAACACGCCAGCGAACTCTAACGTATTGATCGTGTTGACGGCTTATTATTTGCCAAACAAATATTTCATGTGTTGGCGAGTCATCAAACCCTCAGTGAGTATTTAATATAATCAGAATTTTTGAAAAATCTCTAAAATAGCCTGATGATTTCAGCTGAGTTTCATTTATGGATAAGTGATAATACTGACACTGCTTCGACTATTTGATCCCAGGCATTATGATGACAAACTTTGTGATGTGCTTATAAATATATACTATCAGAAGAAATATATCCTAAATAATGTGGGACACATCACTAGGTCTGTTAATATTTGTAAACATTCCAACACTACAGATAGCAATGAAAAGACAATCTTTAAATTGCTTCCAAATTATCACATTCCTCAGTACTCGTTATGTACTTCAATCACAAAGGCTTTTTATGCAGTCTTACAGTTCTTCATCTGAATTCCTGCTAAAACATGGTATAGCGAAAATTAGGAAGTGCTGTACTCTTATACTCTGATAGCCTTGGTTCTATATCATGGGCCAAATAACTAAATACTATTTTCTCATAGCTGTTTTTCAAGGGTAAGGACAATGAGATTGTTTAAAACCTTGAAAGTGTTTATTGAAAAACACAATCAAGTTAGTTTTCAGCCAACATTTCAGGTTAAGTGCTTACTTCAAATGTGTATATAAACTATGAAATCTTTCCTTTAAAAATATTAGGTTTTTTTATAGAGTAAAGTAAAGAAGTAGTAAAAAAGTCTGATTTACTCTCAGAAATTTAGAAGTTGCAAATAAAAAGAAAAGATCTTATGGTCTTGCCACCCATAGAATAATATCATTGCCAGTTTGATTTACATATTTACAGCCCTTTGGTTATATTTTTTTCTGTTTTTACTAGGTATTTAAAAATCACCCTATTATCAATACAGAATTTTCCAAGAAATTCAACCTTTTCTCTCAAGGTTTATCTATGTCTTTGTATATAATATAACCCTCAGGGAAATACCATCTGAAGAATAAAAGAAAATAAATCTGTATGTATATTTAGGATTCAATCATGTATTAGACCCTTGAGATACATACTTATGTACCTTTGATAGACTTGATAGTAAGTATTTACATTTCAAGACTAGAAATAATAAACTATATACTCAGATGGAACTATACATTGTTTTGTTGTCTATGTCAAGAAAGGAGAAATTTCATTCAAGATTAAATTATCAGGATGTTTGAGGGGAAATTATGTTGGTTTTGTTCCTTTATTCATTATTTTGTGCATTTTCCTCAGCGTTAACATTCAAATATAAAGCAGTTAAAAATCTTGCCAAACTCAAAGAAGAAAGTTATATTTTATAAACTATCCTTTGGCATCACCAGATACCTACAACAGATAATAATTTAATATACACCATCCATTCTCTTTGTGTCTGTCTGTTTATATTCAATTCCACTTTCATCTATCTATTCCATTTGTTACTGGGTTGGCTAGATTTTAAACATGTTCTGCTTGTATTCTCAGGTTAAATTCTTATCTCTACTATAAGTGACATATATATATATATATATATATATATATATATATATATATATATTTCATTTAAGACAATATGAGTATTTTAAACTGGAATTCTTGTTTTTAACTACTCTCATTAAATAATTATTATGTCCTTGAAGTAAATTTTATGGGCTTTAAAATGATTATGTCTTCATATATCTTATTCATATATTCATACATATATTTATATATCTTATTATATGTATATCCATACATCTTAGAATAGGTGACTTCCATTTTTCAATGACAATGCTTTATTTATTTATTTACTTATTTATTTACTTACTTACTTATTTTTGAGACAGGGTCTCGCTTTGTAGTTCAGGCTGGCTCTGAGCTCACTATGTAGCCCAGGCAAGCCTGGAACTCAGCAATCCTCCTGCCTCTGCCTCCCAAGTGCTGGGATTACAGGCGTGAGCCACCATGCCTGGCACTGTGGTATGTGGTATTGTTTGCTGTGGGCATGAGTCTCCATGCCTAGCATTGTATGTGGTTACCGGGGATCGAACTCAGGACCTTGAGATTGTGAGGCAAGTGCTGGAACCACTGAGCTAACCCTCCGGCCCAGTGTTTTATTTATGTATTTATTGGGGGAAGGTTGAACATAAAAATGATGGCTTGACACTTATGGAATAATTTAATTTTACAACAAATTCTTAAAATACAATTTAGAATTTTATGTCAGAGCATTTAATTGACTGTAATGATACTGATCATACTTGTTAATTAACTCTGAGTCATTGGAATATAATGTCTTAAAGCTTAGTTGCATTGCAACCTGCAGCAATTCAACTTATCACAAGGTTCTTACACGAACTGCACTCTGAGAACTTGGTCTTTTGAACTGTCAGAACTGTCTGCTAACCCATGGCAGGACTCATTTTAAGTGTCTCTAATCAGTACTTCAAGTTAGTGTTATTATGACACCACCTTACATATCATTTTTCACCTATAATTTTATTGCTAGATTTTATGTTTTGTTTTACTTAGCTGTCCTACATTAAGATTTATGTTTACACTTAAAATAAATTGAATGGCATTCTGTAATTTCCTAGCTGAAAGGCATTTTTGTTTAAATATGTTGGCTGTTTAAAAGGCTGAATTTATGTAATGCAGAAAGAAAATGAGGGGGTTTGAGCATATAAAAGGCATAATCATCATCATTATAGGCTTGAGAAGAAAATTTAGGAGGGTAAGTATGGAGTTAGGGTGACAAGTTAGTATGCTAAAGGAGCAATTTTAGAGACAGATATTAATATCTGGGAGTAGGTTAAAGTGGGGAGAACTGAACAGAAATAACTATTTCCTGGATGTATCTGGGAGGTGCAAACAGCAAGGTTTATTGACAGATTATAAATATGTTTGAAAAAAGGAGATATATTGTACATTTCCAAGAGAATTTTATTGTACATCCAGACAGAATTTTCTCAGGTGGCCAACACTACAGGAATTTTGGAGAAGGAGTTCATGACAAGTTATATGAGAGATGTCTCTTGGTGCAGACAATATATGTTTATGCAATCCACAACTATAGATTTGAAATAAACTTTTCCCAATGAGAACGTGTGTGTCATTTTCCAATTTCTTAAACCAGGAATTGATAATTTATAATTTTTGAGATTTAAAAATGGTATATAGTTCATTTTCTTGTTCTAGTGTAAAATTTAAGTCTGTATAGAGAGTAGAATATTTAACATGGAGTTTTAAAATATAATGGAAAACTGTGAATCACAAAAACAAAGGTGGTAGTTATTTAGGTAAAGAGATAGATGCTAGGTAGGTGAATAGGGAAACAAAATACACAATGAAGAACAAGAATGAAATAAACAGGTAAGCAAATGATGACAAAAGTTAGAAACATCAATAATTGATCCTTAAAGTGATTTGATAGTTTTAAAAAATGTGTGAGAAAAAAATCAGTAAAGGAAGCTTAGGAATATTTAGTGAAGTAGGAGTAAAACTAATAGTGTTAACTTGGAATCCAAGAGAACAGTATATTTCAAAAGGAGAAAGAATCCATCTTTGTCAAATTATAGCTAAGAGAAAAATAGAGAAGTGTCCATTTGACTTAGCAATGTGTAAACTAAAAATGACAACTTTGTGTTGCACTGTGAAAATAAATTTATGGGACGATGAGAGAAGAATTTAAAACAACATATCAAAAGAATCTTTCTGTATTTTTTATGAAGAGGATTATAAATTTAGTGGCATTTTATAGAGGAAAGGGATAATTATGAAAAATTATCTATATATTCTTTTTTCAAAAAATAGAAGAATAGAAAAGAATTAAAAAAGTTCATATGCTGCTAGGCAAATGCCACACACAAAACAGCTGTAGGCAATGTATGAGAGAGAAGATATAAATGGTGAAATGTGTTGAATACACACACACACACGTTTATATATATATATATATATATATATATATATATATATATATCCATCAGATTTGGAGGACAGGGCTAGTATATCACAAGCAATGGTCAGCATATGTACTGTGGTAACTCAGTACAAAAACTCAGTTTGTCCTATGATTTTCTGAAAGACATGGCTGTGGTAGTGTTTCTCATCCAATAATGATTTTGCAAACAGAGGAAAAATTTGATCAAATGCTTTTGTTTGTGAACCAAATTGTTTCTACACAGAATCATGTGTGAACTGAGGAATTACTGCAAATTGGCCCAGAATCTAATAGGTAAAGCTGGCAATTGTTTAACTCCTGGTACACCCTTACTACAGACATGGTGGAGTTTTGTGCTACCTAATACAGTGTGCGTGGAATGAAGATGAACTAGCTTACAGAGTTAGCCATTGTCCAGTGATATGAGCATCTAGATACTATGGTGATGGGACTCTGGATATTCCTTAATATTTTCTCATCTAAGCCATAAAGAAGTGTGACAGGTATAAGTGAGAATGAAGAAGAGGTTCTTATTTGGAGGAAAGAGGAGAATGCATAAAAGAGACTTTTAGGGGATTTCAAAAAAGGCAATCTCTAATGATTTCCACAATTATTTAATGACTTTTTAAGGTATTAGGATGGATTTAAAGTAATAGCATACAATATTTTTATGGTGTGTTACTGTAGATTCTTTGTCTATGTGGATAAAAGCATGGGAGAGGCAGATATTTATCAAATAAAGACATGAAAATATGAAATTTGTGATATATACAAATGACTACAGTGGCTCACAAAGAATTTTTAACTAGTTAAGGAAAGAAATAAGATTAGAATGAGGTGGGGCTTGATAAACTTCCTCAAAAATAAGACTGTCATCTCGTTAGGTAATAGTTTGAAATGTAAAGCCTCAAAATAGTAACTTTTTCTATTTCAATATTATTTCCTTTACCTTAGCTCAGATACTTCCTAACTGTTCTTTTTTTTTTTTTTTTTTTTTTTTTTGCTTTTTTGGAAACAGGGTCTTGCTTTGCAGTTCAGGCTGGCCCTGAGCTCACCATGGTGCCCAGGCAAGCCGCCGCGAACTCAGCAATCCTCCCGTCTCTGCCTCCCAAGGGCTGGAATTACAGGCGTGAGCCACCACGCCCAGCATTATATGCGGTAACCGGGGATCGAACTCAGGTCCTTGCGCTTGCAAGGCAGGCGCCGGAACCACTGAGCTAACCCTCCGGCCCACTAACTGTTCTTTTCTAGATATTATCATTATAAAAGTGGTTTAATTTAAGGGCTCTTTTAAAAATTGAATTCTTTATTGGTGCATTTTATATTCAGCTCATAATCACACTCAACATTGGGGAATTTGATAAGAGTTAATTCTCAATTTTACCCATATTCCTTCCTACCCCCACCACCTCCTACCCCCTATATACTTGTGCTTTCTTTTTCTTTTCAAATCATATTTATCTTTTCTCCTCATTACTTTCCCATACCACATTGCCTTTGTTGTCTTCCACTTTAGTTCATTTTAATTCACTAGGTCTAGCAACCCAAGGTCAGCTATCAACTCCTACAATGCATGAATCATGCAGGTTTTAATCATGCTTGGGAGGAGGGTTCCGGTTCTGAGAGGCAGGCCAACGGGAGGGTGACCTGCAAGGACTTGACTCACAGTCCCGGATGTGCCGTTATCTCTTGGCTTCCTGGCTATCACGTGAGTAGCATCTATCCTCTGTACCCCTCTGGTCTTGGAACAAGCCGGACATTGACTAAATCTTCTAAAAGTCTCTGTCAGAATTAACTTCCCCTCATTATGTTGGTGTCTGGGATTATATCTCAGATGCTGGAAAGTGGCTAAGACCGACGAGATCAGTAAAGAGGGCCATGGATATATAATGCAATGCCATGTGATCCCCCATACTAGGCCTTCAAGGAGAAAGAAAAGGGAAACATTTGGAAATAGCAAAGGAAATCAAAGGAATGCTCTGCCTCGTTGTGCTAGAGACAGAGGTCTGGAGATGAGAAAATAAAATATGAACCTACTTATGTCTTCTATGTAATCCTGACTAGAAGGAGTTAAAAAAGAAACTGTGCTAGAGAGATTCTCAAGGGAAGTAAGTCAAAGACAGAAGTAGAAGAAAAAAAAAAAAAAAAGCACAGAAACAAATAAAACAGGTACCAGATGGCCTTGGGACTTGCACCAAGAGACCAGAAAAGTTGACAGGCAGAATGCAGAAGGAGAGCCAGACACACAAACAATAAGCCATTCCAACCTCCAATAAAACTTAGAGGAAGTAAAAGTAAGGTTATTATTTTTAAAACACCGTGTACTCACATCTATACAGTAATATACTAATGTGTGTGTGTGCATGCATTCACTCCATAGCCACTAAATCATTCACTCTAGAGTCATTATAGACTTCAGCAGACAGCCACAGGCCCGTCACTAACTCAGAGCTGGCCCCAAGTGAGGCACCCTGCCAACTAGCCACATTTCCCCAAAATAAGGTCTTAAAATTATGTTAAGAACAAATCAACAGACAAAAAAAGCTGCACAAAGATCACTGGAAAAAAGGATGCTAGACAGAGGTGCCCAAAGGCAATCCAGTTATGGTAAGTTCCAGCTGGTGATGTCACTCACCATACTATTAAAACAGCTGAGAGCAGAGGGCCCGGGGTCCTCCAGCAGGAAACTCACACTGACTCTTTCTTAGATCGAAGCTATCTATGTTTTCCTTGTTCACCCTCCTTTGTCCTCTTTACAAATAAGTGTCTTCCTTTTGTTGAACTTCCCATGTTTGATTTATTAGTTGGAGATAAGAACCTGGTTAGCCACTTGAACAATAGAGTAGTGGTGCTTGTCCTGAGATCCAACCATTGCTTTATTTTGTAAAGCTTTACACACACACACACACACACACACACACACACACACACACACATCATCATCATCATCATCATCATCGTCATCATCATCATCATCTCCAGTTGAGAGAAAAAGAGAAATGATGTCTTCCTGGTAATTACTGGCTTCCAATAGGTTAAAAAATTAAAATAAAATATTAAGAAAGAGCCTGAAGGAATTTGAAGAAGATAGAAACAATGAGATGGTGACGGAAGTTGGGAAAACATGAAAGTACCATTAGAGTAGAGAATGTGGAGATATGTAAGGCAACTGGTGTCAGATGAGAAGGGATCTAAGATTTCTGAGTTGGACTGAGAAGACATGGGATAAGAGCATGAAGAGGCTGTGGTGCCCTCATGGCCATAGTTCAGGAAAAGAGTTGCTCAATGCTTAGGTGACCTTAAGCCTTGGCCCATGTTGAGGTTTGGCCAACGCCACTCTCCCTGCAATGGAGTGGGAAATATTTTAGGAGATAAACATTTTAGGGAAGCAGCTGTCTCTCAAGCTGCTAGACAGCTTGTTGACCCAGTGATGTTAACAATACAATAGGCTTTAGTTACTGGCAAGAATAGTGTAAATGTTACTTCTGGTGCCTTTTAATAAGGAATGTAAAGCCTCTGTATTCTGTAGGAGTTTGCTTACATTACAGCTTAGGAACATTACCACTTTAAAGTATATTGTATTTGTAGGAAATTATATTTCCACTGATAGTATTTAGTTTTAAAATTATCATTTAAAAAGAACTATACATAATTTTAGGATCTTTTATCTATAAATTTCTGTGTGTAAAAAAGTCTGCATTTCTAAAAGATACTGAAATTAGAATGAAATTCAGAATTAAACACCATTATTAGTCATATATATATATATATATATATATATATATCTTCCTTCTGTAATATATTGGATGTGATTATTTTTTCTCTGCTCAGTAATTCAGAATGAAAAGTATAATTGAAAGATAACAAATAGAAGACTTTTATTTGGGGAGAGAGTGGTAGTATAGGTTGAACTCAAGGCTCCTTACCCAAGCACACAGACACTCACTATAGCTCGGATTATTTAACCTGATCTTATTTTAATACAAAATCTGGCTAAATTGCCTGGTATGACGGCGAGTTTTCCACCCTATATTTTAGCCTCCTGATTAGCTGGAATTATAGACTTGTGTCATTATGCTTAGAAATTTGATTCTTAAGAGTCAGAAATTTACCAGCACTTAGGAGGCAGAGGCTGGAGGATTGCTGACTCCAAGGCTTGCCTGGGCTCTGTAGTGAGCTCAGGGCCAACCTGAAGTAAAAAAAACGAGACCCTGTCTCAAAAGGGAAAGAAAGAAAGAAAGAAAGAAAGAAAGAAAGAAAGAAAGAAAGAAAGAAAGAAAGAAAGAAAGAAAGAAAGAAAGAAAGAAAGAAAGAAAGAAAGAAAGAAAGAAAGAAAGAAAGAGAAGGAAAGAAAGAAAGAAGGAAAGAAAGAAAGAGAGAGAGAGAAAAAGAAAGAGAAAGAAAGAAAGAAAGGAGGAAGGAAGGAAAGAGAAAAAGAGAAAGAGAAAGAAAGAAAAAAGAAAGAGACTCAGAGATTTAATTCAGTTTTTAGGAACAAATATGTATTCTTGCTTTGAAAACAAATTAGAAGTATTTTGCTAATATATTGGTAGACATTATTTTCCAAATTTGAATGTAAAAATATATTTATTTCTTTAGATTTAAAAACTAAAACTCTTACAGTGTTTGTTGTAGTGTGTAGGTACAACTTTTTTCCCCAAAGTGACAGCAAATGAAACTTTTGAAGAATGCAATGTCTTCAGCATTACCAAAATATATATTTCTATCTCTTTGAATTTTCATGTTTCATCCGGGAATAGAGATAAAATGCCATTTCTCATCTTTCTTTGACATTCTAGCAGATACATGCTTGGATAAATTCCACAGGCCTCTTAAAAAATGGAAAGTTGATCTAAATAGTTCTGAATTAAACTTTCTCATTTTCACACACACATAGGCTCATATACTAAAGACAAGATAGTCTTAAATGGAAGTATTTCTCTTAGTATATGTGCTGCCGAAGCAAGCACAGAAGTATTTCTTTTAATAAAAATTATTCCTCTGATATATTACTGACTGAAGTTATAATTTAGTGTTATAAACTTATTCAAATATATAGAAGAGATTGTCTATGCATACACGTGCATATTAAGTTGGCCCTCAACATCTAGATTAATCATTTTCAAAATCATCCAACTCTAGACTCAAAGCATTTTAAAAAATATTGATTCTTCTGATCATGAAAATATATTTTCCTATCATTATTTTTTATCAGGACACACTAATAAGTTAAATAAATAGATCACAGATAGGTAAATACTGTATCTTTTCTCTGGTATGGGAACCTGTAGATGTAAATTAAATCTAGAAAGTATGACAAATCTTTAACAATATTTTATAACAATAGTAGAATGTACACTAGACATTATAGTATTCCAGCAATGACTTTCAAGTTATGTGGAAGCACTTTTTTTAGTTTACATGAAATATCAAAACTTTAAAACACGGATCTAAACAATTATAAATTTTAGCACCTTTAGGTGGTTATATCAATTCCTAATAGACCCTGAGAGATAACTATATTATATTTGGTAATAAAATACTATTTATCAAAAAATGCTTATCTGAATAATTTAGCATTATATTTCAATTATTAACTAAGTTTTCATAATTTGCTTTCACAAGTTCTTCTCAGTCCATCTCTGCAAATTATATTTTCTTATTTCTTGTGTTTAACTTGAAAGTTTTCTTATTCATATACTGGTACAAATTCCCCAATGTTATATGTGATTTTGATATGTATATAAATTGTACCAATAAAGAATTCAATTTAAAAAAGTTTTCTTATGTTCCACAAAATTCCATTTGTGTATTTTAATATATTTATATTTTCTTTGCTTTGGAAGTTATATTTGATTTTGTTGTGTGAAAGTCACTGCACATTTCTTCAAATAAATTAATACCATTTAGAAGGTACTTCTAAGTGTCTGCTGCGAGTACAGTGGCACCTCATTTCCGGAATTTAATCCATGCCATGGGCCTGGGAAAGAGGCCCACATCCGTGATGGTGTGGGCAAGAGGGCCGTAGGAGTCCTGGTTGTCACCAGATGCAACCCAGAACAAAATTCTGCCAAACACTTTTGTTTGCAAACCAACAAAGATTAAAAAATAGAGACTACATTATTTAATATCTATATGTAGGAAATGCATCTGCAAC
The DNA here is from genome assembly GCA_004025085.1 of Thryonomys swinderianus. Classification (NCBI taxonomy): domain Eukaryota; kingdom Metazoa; phylum Chordata; class Mammalia; order Rodentia; family Thryonomyidae; genus Thryonomys; species Thryonomys swinderianus. The sequence goes on from PVIC010001290.1 coordinate 90,770, forward strand.
AGTGTTTAAGAAGTAATAAGGAGAAGGGCTAGAGATTTAGCTCAAGTGGTACCGCACCAACTTTGGATTCACAAGTACCTGAGTTTGATCCCCGGTACTGCAAAAAAAAAAAAAAAAAAAGTAATAAGGAGAGAATGACAGCAAATGTGCAACTAACTTACTTTCATTCGCACCCAAATGTTTGAAATTTTAATGAATAAACTTTTTGGGGGGCTAATGTTTTATTCCTCTTAATTTGCAAATGATGAGTGAGCAATAATTGAAGAAAACTTACACATCAGGAGATAACAAAGTAATATGTCACTTTTTACATTCTCCAAAAGACATATGAATAACACCAGCTCCCTACTTCAGTTAAAAGTTAGTATAAGTAACCAAATTCCCAGGAAACCCTGGTAGACAGCATTTTGTATTTTCACCAACCAACAGCTCTACCACTGTCAGAATTTCCTGGAATATTTCCTCATGATTATCTTTTCTTTTTTCTTTTATTCCACGCTTATCTTTTGAAAGAGTTTTCTGAAACAATACAGTATGCAGATGTTCATAAAAATGTATTTATAAAAATTTATCTTGACATCTGAGAATGTTTCTCAACCCTTTTGAACTCAAGTTCTCATATAGCACAGCATATATATTTATATATAGCTTATGCAATTTTCCCAAATGCTTCAGATTATATGAAGGTAGTTTGTAATATTCTATACAACTTAAATGGTATGTAAATAGTCATTGTGCTTTTCAGGATATGATGAAAGGAAAACTGTATTTTTCCATTGGCACTTTATTGAATCCTAGTAGACAGAATACAAATCCTAGTAGACAGAATCCTAGTAGACAGAACGTCTATGCATGCAGTAAATATTCACACAATAAATTTAACTGTTTTTAACATTATGTCATATTCCCATTCCATTTCACTCTCTTATTCATAACAAAAAAGTGTGCGATTCATCAACATATAAAAATGTCCAAATAAGTAAAGAGGACATAAATGTACAGATTTTTATATTTAATCTACATTTTTATTTATTGCATATTCATTTTCCCAGTGCAAAAAATAATACTAAGGTACAAAACTACTTTAAGCATATAAAATATTTTACCTATTTTACTCTTTTGGTAAACAATGAAACATGCTGTTTTAACGAAGAGGAAGGATTCTTTCTGTTATCTACAAGAGGAAAGTTTTTAATTTATTTGTTGTTTTCCAATATCTGAGTTTCTAGTGTTCACAATGACTTAATTATTTCTGTTGATTGACACTTAGCTCAAAGAAAAATAGAACAAAACTATCTTATTGCCTCTAATGAATAATTAGATTGACAAATCCAAAAGAACAAATTCCGTGCAGCTAGAAAATGGCATTTGCATGGGGAGACATACAGTGTATAGCCCAGAACTTAATGTAAAATAATTGAGACTGGGAAAAATCAATTTAGCACTTAGGTAGATGTTAACATACGATATAATTAAATCTAAAAAAGTGTCATAAAGAGACATGCAAGATCTCTAGCTCTGTAAAACTTAGATGCAATCTGTCTTAATTAAAGTATTTAGTGGAACAGTTTACTTCTATTTTTAAATATCTTTAAACTTAGCATTCATTGAAAATCTATAGGCAATGCACAGTCCCATTAACTACAATGGAGTCTTTCACGAGGATAGCTAAGTGAAATTAGTTTTTTTCTGAAGCAAAGTTCTGGGCTTTCTAGAAAAAAGGAAATTCTAAGACTATAAATCATTATTACTTTTTAAAAATGGGGCACTACCCTACAACTTGCAAGCATAATAAAATACACATTTCCCAATGTTAAAATAGGGCCTACGAAAGGGGAAGAGAGTCGGTCAAGTGTACACATGGGTCCAGACATGTAGGCAGACAACCCTGGAGAAGAGAGACAAAGGGAGAAGGAACAGATTCTTCGTTCTGAATCACAAGGACAGATGACCTGAGGAGTTGGCCGGACGGAGTAAGACCTTGTAGCGATAACTGGCTGTTGATTTTTCATTTTGCTTTTCATGCATTCTTTGCTGATAAATCATTAAAAGCCAGTTGCAGAAAAAGCAAGATAACTTCAAAGAACACTTAAGAACAAAAATCTGAAAAGGAAAACTAATGCAATCCTATTTTCTAAATATGTTTTCTCCTGTTTGGAACTGAGTTACATAGTTTCTCAGTAGTTAGACAGCAATGATTTTGTTTAACTTGAAAATAAAGTCTCCCTCATTATACATGTATTGATGCATTGCAGCCTTCTTAGTATGGAACAATGGGAAGAATTGAGTAGTGCTAAGGAAATAGGACTGGAAAATGAAAAGAAAAAAAATAGAATAAACTTCTGATCAGAAATTTTTTTTTTACTTTGTCTAGAGTGATATTAAGATTTTGTGAAGATAATTCAAGGGGAAAATGCAGCTTTGTTGTTTGATTTAGCAATAATGAACATTTTTTTTTAATTCAGATGGGCTGATCCTGATGTCCTTTATGGGCATAAATTTATTTCCTAAACTTTGTGTCTTACCAACAGAAAAGAAAAAAAAAGCCTAAAGATTCATACAATTATAGTTTAAATTCCTAAAATGAAAATAGCAAAGTCTATAGTTTTTGGATTTTTATTGTTGTTAATTTTGTGTTAGATGTTCAAAGTTTTAACACAATACATACTTTTTCTGAGTAGTTCTGCATGAATTATACTAGTTAAAAATTTAAAATTCAATGCATGCCTCCTACCCAACGCATATATAATCTAAGCATTCTTCAGTTGAAAAATGTTACATTGTATTATCTTAAATTGGGAAACATATGTAGTAGGAAAACTTATTGAGCACAAGTAAAAATGTCCATATAGCTACAGAAAAAGCTGAACACAGACAGAATATTAAACTTTATATTAAAACATTGTAATGGAGCCATTACAAACATAACCAGTAACCTGAAAATTCTTATATGAATAAAATAGAAAAAGTTAATATTCCAAATACATGGTGAACTCTGTGAATGCAAAATCATAAAAGTTGCGTACTGCAATCACAGGAAATATCTCTAAATGACAGTATCTTAAGTATATGTGTGAAATCTTACTGCATTGATGAAATTAGAGGCATAATGTCAATCTTTTTTTTTTTTTTTTTTTTTGAGACAAGGTCTCGTTTTGTAGTTCAGCCTGGCCCTGAGCTCACTATGTAGCCCAGGCAAGCCTCGAACTCAACAATCCTCCTGTCTCTGCCTCCTGAGTGCTGGGATTACAGGCGTGAGGCACCACGCCCCACACTGTGGTATGTGGTATTGATTGCTGGTGGGCGTGTGTCTCCACACCCAGCATTGTATGTGGTTACTGGGATCAAACTCAGGACCTTGCGCTTGCGAGGCAGGCACTGGAACCACTGAGCTAAATCTCTGGCCCCATAATATCAATCATTTTTAACAAAACAAGAGTCTAGCAAAAGGGAGAAATTGTGTGTGTGTGTGTGTGCCTGTGTGTGTGTGTGTTTATTGGTTATGTATTGGAATGATGCATAGTAAAATCATTTTTACACATTTAGTTATTTTATTAAGACACATACACTGTTTCGTTCTTTGACTCAATGAATTCACATCTTCTAAAATAAATTAATTTCTTGCACAAAAGTAAATCACTTCTATTATCTGCTAACTTATAAGGGTAGATTTTCAGAACTTACTGAAAAGCAGTGTTTGTATAAACAACAATATTTTGAGTAGAAAGAATGTCTGCACATTCTAGAAATGCACACGCACAGATTTGCACCAGGAGGTGCAATCATGGTCACACAGTGAGCAGAAGAGAGTTGTGTGGAACTGACAACACACTGGAATGATTACCCTTAGTCGTTTCTACAAGGAAACATGTACACAAAAGGAAATCTAGATCCTAGCAATTTAGTCCATGCCCTTCTCCTCTTACTGGTGTTTCATTTCTACAGAAATTAGAAGTAATGGAAATTCTTCTGATCACTTTTTAAAGGCATCTTGTGTACAAAATTCAGACAAGATTTCTGCAATTGTTTGAAAAGAGCCCTGCTTGATGATTACAGAATTGCAGAGGTGCAAATTAGCTTTGCTCTTCATTTAGCAACTGACAGATGGTAGTATTTTCAGATGACAAAACACCAAGAAGATTAACAAGTTTACTGATA